>JAGTYA010000292.1:0-32044 GCA_024291935.2 Okapia johnstoni | reverse complement strand
TGCCCTGCAAGGGAAAAAGCGCCTCCTCCCTCTATGGGCGTGGCCTCACGGGGGTGTTCTCGACTTGCGGCGGTGCATTCCCGAGTTGCGGCGGGTCCCCGGCCCGTCTCCCCCGTTAGCCCAGCGGGGTCGCCATGCCTCCTTTCGAGGGACAGGGGCCCCGAGCAGCCCTCGGGATTCGCCAGGAGAGCTGGGCTTCCCCTCGCCTCACGTCCAGGGAATGGACTCGCTTGCCGATGGGGGTTCCTCGGGGACCTTTGGTCTTGCGGCCGGAACTGGCCCTTGGGGCCTCTTCTCGAACCTCAGGAGAGGCGAGAGTCCCGCTCTGGAGGTGCGAGGGAATGTAGGGATTGCGATGGCATTCAGGAAGGGGGGATTGGACCCCCCTTTCGAGAGGAGGGGCGACGGCGACGGGGGGCCCCTCGCGAGCGGCCTCTGGAGACTCAGGGTTCCGCTCGCCTGTGGACACGGGTATCCCAGGGAACCTCTGGGGGCGCCTAGAGGGAGTCCAGCCTCCGTTGCAGCGCCAGAGAGAAGGCAGGACGGCTCTCGAGTCGCTGCAGATCCCAAGGGCCCCGTCTCGCAAGGAGGGGGGCCCGGGGGACGCCCTCGCGGTGTGGCGGGAAGCCCCGCTTTCTTGGCAGGTTGGCCCGGGGATCTCGGGGGACACCTGGAGTCGCCCGCAAGGAGTCAAGCCCCGTTCGGAGCCGGAACAGGTGCCGGGG
Source organism: Okapia johnstoni (assembly GCA_024291935.2). Lineage (NCBI taxonomy): Eukaryota > Metazoa > Chordata > Mammalia > Artiodactyla > Giraffidae > Okapia > Okapia johnstoni. The sequence continues at coordinate 31,319 of JAGTYA010000292.1, read as the reverse complement.
CATGCTCTCCATGCCCTGCAAGGGAAAAGCGCCTCCTCCCTCTATGGGCGTGGCCTCACGGGGGTGTTCTCGACTTGCGGCGGTGCATTCTCGAGTTGCGGCGGGTACCCCGGCCCGTCTCCCCCCCGTTAGCCCAGCGGGGTCGCCATGCCTCCTTTCGAGCGGACAGGGGCCCGAGCAGCCTCGGGATTCGCCAGGAGGCGCTGCAGCGCCCTGGGTCCGCGTCAGGCATGGAGCTAGGACCCTCGGGGGTCCCCGGAGGGGGGGGGGGGACAGGTATAACTGGCACCTGTGGGGTGGCCTCCAGGGAGTCGAGGGGACTCAGCCTTTCTCTCCGGTCACAGCCAAGGGCAATCGGGCTTCCCCTCGAATGCAGGGGCGAAGGTCGTGCTTTTTTCCGCGCGGCGCAGGGGGGAAGCGGGGGTGGCCTCTCTGAATCGGGGGCGTGGCGCGCCTCGGGGAGCCTCTCTTGTTGCCTCTGAGAAGTCCAGGCCTCCTTTGACATCGCCAGGGGCTGCTGGGCTTCCCCTCGCCTCACGTCCAGGGAACTGGACTCGCTTGCCGATGGGGGTTCCTCGGGGACCTTTGGTCTTGCGGCCGGAACTGGCCCCTTGGGGCCTCTTCTCGAACCTCAGGAGAGGCGAGAGTCCCGCTCTGGAGGTGCGAGGGAATGTAGGGATTGCGATGGCATTCAGGAAGGGGATTGGACCCCCCTTTCGAGAGGAGGGGCCGACGGCGACGGGGGGGGCCCTCTCGCGAGCGGCCTCTGGAGACTCAGGGTTCCGCTCGCCTGTGGACACACGGGTATCCCAGGGAACCTCTGGGGGCGCCTAGAGGGAGTCCAGCCTCCGTTGCAGCGCCAGAGAGAAGGCAGGACGGCTCTCGCGTCGCTGCAGATCCCAAGGGCCCCGTCTCGCAAGGAGGGGGGCCCGGGGGACGCCTCGCGGTGTGTGCGGGAAGCCCCGCGCTTTCTTGGCAGGTTGGCCCGGGGATCTCGGGGGACACCTGGAGTCGCCCGCAAGGAGTCAAGCCCCGTTCGGAGCCGGAACAGGTGCCGGGGCATGCTCTCCATGCCCTGCAAGGGAAAAAGCGCCTCCTCCCTCTATGGGCGTGGCCTCACGGGGGTGTTCTCGACTTGCGGCGGTGCATTCTCGAGTTGCGGCGGGTACCCGGCCCGTCTCCCCCGTTAGCCCAGCGGGGTCGCCATGCCTCCTTTCGAGCGGACAGGGGCCCGAGCAGCCTCGGGATTCGCCAGGAGGCGCTGCAGCGCCCTGGGTCCGCGTCAGGCATGGAGCTAGGACCCTCGGGGGTCCCCGGAGGGGGGGAGGGGGACAGGTATAACTGGCACCTGTGGGGTGGCCTCCAGGGGGAGTCGAGGGGACTCAGCCTTTCTCTCCGGTCACAGCCAAGGGCAATCGGGCTTCCCCTCGAATGCAGGGGCGAAGGTCGTCGTGCTTTTCCGCGCGGCGCAGGGGGAAGCGGGGGTGGCCTCTCTGAAATCGGGGGCGTGGCGCCTCGGGGAGCCTCTCTTGTTGCCTCTGAGAAGTCCAGGCCTCCTTTGACATCGCCAGGGGCTGCTGGGCTTCCCCTCGCCTCACGTCCAGGGAACTGGACTCGCTTGCCGATGGGGGTTCCTCGGGGACCTTTGGTCTTGCGGCCGGAACTGGCCCCTTGGGGCCTCTTCTCGAACCTCAGGAGAGGCGAGAGTCCCGCTCTGGAGGTGCGAGGGAATGTAGGGATTGCGATGGCATTCAGGAAGGGGATTGGACCCCCCTTTCGAGAGGAGGGGCCGACGGCGACGGGGGGCCCCTCGCGAGCGGCCTCTGGAGACTCAGGGTTCCGCTCGCCTGTGGACACGGGTATCCCAGGGAACCTCTGGGGGCGCCTAGAGGGAGTCCAGCCTCCGTTGCAGCGCCAGAGAGAAGGCAGGACGGCTCTCGAGTCGCTGCAGATCCCAAGGGCCCCGTCTCGCAAGGAGGGGGGCCCGGGGACGCCCTCGCGGTGTGGCGGGAAGCCCCGCTTTCTTGGCAGGTTGGCCCGGGGATCTCGGGGGACACCTGGAGTCGCCCGCAAGGAGTCAAGCCCCGTTCGGAGCCGGAAACAGGTGCCGGGGCATGCTCTCCATGCCCTGCAAGGGAAAAGCGCCTCCTCCCTCTATGGGCGTGGCCTCACGGGGGTGTTCTCGACTTGCGGCGGTGCATTCTCGAGTTGCGGCGGGTACCCCGGCCCGTCTCCCCCGTTAGCCCAGCGGGGTCGCCATGCCTCCTTTCGAGCGGACAGGGGCCCGAGCAGCCTCGGGATTCGCCAGGAGGCGCTGCAGCGCCCTGGGTCCGCGTCAGGCATGGAGCTAGGACCCTCGGGGGTCCCCGGAGGGGGGGAGGGGACAGGTATAACTGGCACCTGTGGGGTGGCCTCCAGGGAGTCGAGGGGACTCAGCCTTTCTCTCCGGTCACAGCCAAGGGCAATCGGGCTTCCCCTCGAATGCAGGGGCGAAGGTCGTGCTTTTTTTTCCGCGCGGCGCAGGGGGAAGCGGGGGTGGCCTCTCTGAATCGGGGGCGTGGCGCCTCGGGGAGCCTCTCTTGTTGCCTCTGAGAAGTCCAGGCCTCCTTTGACATCGCCAGGGGCTGCTGGGCTTCCCCTCGCCTCACGTCCAGGGAACTGGACTCGCTTGCCGATGGGGGTTCCTCGGGGACCTTTGGTCTTGCGGCCGGAACTGGCCCCTTGGGGCCTCTTCTCGAACCTCAGGAGAGGCGAGAGTCCCGCTCTGGAGGTGCGAGGGAATGTAGGGATTGCGATGGCATTCAGGAAGGGGATTGGACCCCCCTTTCGAGAGGAGGGGCCGACGGCGACGGGGGGCCCCTCGCGAGCGGCCTCTGGAGACTCAGGGTTCCGCTCGCCTGTGGACACGGGTATCCCAGGGAACCTCTGGGGGCGCCTAGAGGGAGTCCAGCCTCCGTTGCAGCGCCAGAGAGAAGGCAGGACGGCTCTCGAGTCGCTGCAGATCCCAAGGGCCCCGTCTCGCAAGGAGGGGGGCCCGGGGGACGCCCTCGCGGTGTGGCGGGAAGCCCCGCTTTCTTGGCAGGTTGGCCCGGGGATCTCGGGGGACACCTGGAGTCGCCCGCAAGGAGTCAAGCCCCCGTTCGGAGCCGGAACAGGTGCCGGGGCATGCTCTCCATGCCCTGCAAGGGAAAAGCGCCTCCTCCCTCTATGGGCGTGGCCTCACGGGGGTGTTCTCGACTTGCGGCGGTGCATTCTCGAGTTGCGGCGGGTACCCCGGCCCGTCTCCCCCGTTAGCCCAGCGGGGTCGCCATGCCTCCCTTTCGAGCGGACAGGGGCCCGAGCAGCCTCGGGATTCGCCAGGAGGCGCTGCAGCGCCCTGGGTCCGCGTCAGGCATGGAGCTAGGACCCTCGGGGGTCCCCGGAGGGGGGGAGGGGACAGGTATAACTGGCACCTGTGGGGTGGCCTCCAGGGAGTCGAGGGGACTCAGCCTTTCTCTCCGGTCACAGCCAAGGGCAATCGGGCTTCCCCTCGAATGCAGGGGCGAAGGTCGTGCTTTTCCGCGCGGCGCAGGGGGAAGCGGGGGGGGCCTCTCTGAATCGGGGGCGTGGCGCCTCGGGGAGCCTCTCTTGTTGCCTCTGAGAAGTCCAGGCCTCCTTTGACATCGCCAGGGGCTGCTGGGCTTCCCCTCGCCTCACGTCCAGGGAACTGGACTCGCTTGCCGATGGGGGTTCCTCGGGGACCTTTGGTCTTGCGGCCGGAAATGGCCCCTTGGGGCCTCTTCTCGAACCTCAGGAGAGGCGAGAGTCCCGCTCTGGAGGTGCGAGGGAATGTAGGGATTGCGATGGCATTCAGGAAGGGGATTGGACCCCCCTTTCGAGAGGAGGGGCCGACGGCGACGGGGGGCCCCTCGCGAGCGGCCTCTGGAGACTCAGGGTTCCGCTCGCCTGTGGACACGGGTATCCCAGGGAACCTCTGGGGGCGCCTAGAGGGAGTCCAGCCTCCGTTGCAGCGCCAGAGAGAAGGCAGGACGGCTCTCGAGTCGCTGCAGATCCCAAGGGCCCCGTCTCGCAAGGAGGGGGGCCGGGGGGACGCCCTCGCGGTGTGGCGGGAAGCCCCGCTTTCTTGGCAGGTTGGCCCGGGGATCTCGGGGGACACCTGGAGTCGCCCGCAAGGAGTCAAGCCCCGTTCGGAGCCGGAACAGGTGCCGGGGCATGCTCTCCATGCCCTGCAAGGGAAAAGCGCCTCCTCCCTCTATGGGCGTGGCCTCACGGGGGTGTTCTCGACTTGCGGCGAGAAGTCCAGGCCTCCTTTGACATCGCCAGGGGCTGCTGGGCTTCCCCTCGCCTCACGTCCAGGGAACTGGACTCGCTTGCCGATGGGGGTTCCTCGGGGACCTTTGGTCTTGCGGCCGGAACTGGCCCCTTGGGGCCTCTTCTCGAACCTCAGGAGAGGCGAGAGTCCCGCTCTGGAGGTGCGAGGGAATGTAGGGATTGCGATGGCATTCAGGAAGGGGATTGGACCCCCCTTTCGAGAGGAGGGGGCCGACGGGCGACGGGGGGCCCCTCGCGAGCGGCCTCTGGAGACTCAGGGTTCCGCTCGCCTGTGGACACGGGTATCCCAGGGAACCTCTGGGGGCGCCTAGAGGGAGTCCAGCCTCCGTTGCAGCGCCAGAGAGAAGGCAGGACGGCTCTCGAGTCGCTGCAGATCCCAAGGGCCCCGTCTCGCAAGGAGGGGGGCCCGGGGGACGCCCCTCGCGGTGTGGGCGGGAAGCCCCGCTTTCTTGGCAGGTTGGCCCGGGGATCTCGGGGGACACCTGGAGTCGCCCGCAAGGAGTCAAGCCCCGTTCGGAGCCGGAACAGGTGCCGGGGCATGCTCTCCATGCCCTGCAAGGGAAAAGCGCCTCCTCCCTCTATGGGCGTGGCCTCACGGGGGTGTTCTCGACTTGCGGCGGTGCATTCTCGAGTTGCGGCGGGTACCCCGGCCCGTCTCCCCCGTTAGCCCAGCGGGGTCGCCATGCCTCCTTTCGAGCGGACAGGGGCCCGAGCAGCCTCGGGATTCGCCAGGAGGCGCTGCAGCGCCCTGGGTCCGCGTCAGGCATGGAGCTAGGACCCTCGGGGGTCCCCGGAGGGGGGGAGGGGACAGGTATAACTGGCACCTGTGGGGTGGCCTCCAGGGAGTCGAGGGGACTCAGCCTTTCTCTCCGGTCACAGCCAAGGGCAATCGGGCTTCCCCTCGAATGCAGGGGCGAAGGTCGTGCTTTTCCGCGCGGCGCAGGGGGAAGCGGGGGTGGCCTCTCTGAATCGGGGGCGTGGCGCCTCGGGGAGCCTCTCTTGTTGCCTCTGAGAAGTCCAGGCCTCCTTTGACATCGCCAGGGGCTGCTGGGCTTCCCCTCGCCTCACGTCCAGGGAACTGGACTCGCTTGCCGATGGGGGTTCCTCGGGGACCTTTGGTCTTGCGGCCGGAACTGGCCCCTTGGGGCCTCTTCTCGAACCTCAGGAGAGGCGAGAGTCCCGCTCTGGAGGTGCGAGGGAATGTAGGGATTGCGATGGCATTCAGGAAGGGGATTGGACCCCCCTTTCGAGAGGAGGGGCCGACGGCGACGGGGGGCCCCTCGCGAGCGGCCTCTGGAGACTCAGGGTTCCGCTCGCCTGTGGACACGGGTATCCCAGGGAACCTCTGGGGGCGCCTAGAGGGAGTCCAGCCTCCGTTGCAGCGCCAGAGAGAAGGCAGGACGGCTCTCGCGTCGCTGCAGATCCCAAGGGCCCCGTCTCGCAAGGAGGGGGGCCCGGGGGACGCCCTCGCGGTGTGGCGGGAAGCCCCGCTTTCTTGGCAGGTTGCCCGGGGATCTCGGGGGACACCTGGAGTCGCCCGCAAGGAGTCAAGCCCCGTTCGGAGCCGGAACAGGTGCCGGGGCATGCTCTCCATGCCCTGCAAGGGAAAAGCGCCTCCTCCCTCTATGGGCGTGGCCTCACGGGGGTGTTCTCGACTTGCGGCGGTGCATTCTCGAGTTGCGGCGGGTACCCCGGCCCGTCTCCCCCGTTAGCCCAGCGGGGTCGCCATGCCTCCTTTCGAGCGGACAGGGGCCCGAGCAGCCTCGGGATTCGCCAGGAGGCGCTGCAGCGCCCTGGGTCCGCGTCAGGCATGGAGCTAGGACCCTCGGGGGTCCCCGGAGGGGGGGAGGGGACAGGTATAACTGGCACCTGTGGGGTGGCCTCCAGGGAGTCGAGGGGACTCAGCCTTTCTCTCCGGTCACAGCCAAGGGCAATCGGGCTTCCCCTCGAATGCAGGGGCGAAGGTCGTGCTTTTCCGCGCGGCGCAGGGGGAAGCGGGGGTGGCCTCTCTGAATCGGGGGCGTGGCGCCTCGGGGAGCCTCTCTTGTTGCCTCTGAGAAGTCCAGGCCTCCTTTGACATCGCCAGGGGCTGCTGGGCTTCCCCTCGCCTCACGTCCAGGGAACTGGACTCGCTTGCCGATGGGGGTTCCTCGGGGACCTTTGGTCTTGCGGCCGGAACTGGCCCCTTGGGGCCTCTTCTCGAACCTCAGGAGAGGCGAGAGTCCCGCTCTGGAGGTGCGAGGGAATGTAGGGATTGCGATGGCATTCAGGAAGGGGATTGACCCCCCCTTTCGAGAGGAGGGGCCGACGGCGACGGGGGGCCCCTCGCGAGCGGCCTCTGGAGACTCAGGGTTCCGCTCGCCTGTGGACACGGGTATCCCAGGGAACCTCTGGGGGCGCCTAGAGGGAGTCCAGCCTCCGTTGCAGCGCCAGAGAGAAGGCAGGACGGCTCTCGAGTCGCTGCAGATCCCAAGGGGCCCCGTCTCGCAAGGAGGGGGGCCCGGGGGACGCCCTCGCGGTGTGGCGGGAAGCCCCGCTTTCTTGGCAGGTTGGCCCGGGGATCTCGGGGGACACCTGGAGTCGCCCGCAAGGAGTCAAGCCCCGTTCGGAGCCGGAACAGGTGCCGGGGCATGCTCTCCATGCCCTGCAAGGGAAAAGCGCCTCCTCCCTCTATGGGCGTGGCCTCACGGGGGTGTTCTCGACTTGCGGCGGTGCATTCTCGAGTTGCGGCGGGTACCCCGGCCCGTCTCCCCCGTTAGCCCAGCGGGGTCGCCATGCCTCCTTTCGAGCGGACAGGGGCCCGAGCAGCCTCGGGATTCGCCAGGAGGCGCTGCAGCGCCCTGGGTCCGCGTCAGGCATGGAGCTAGGACCCTCGGGGGTCCCCGGAGGGGGGGAGGGGACAGGTATAACTGGCACCTGTGGGGTGGCCTCCAGGGAGTCGAGGGGACTCAGCCTTTCTCTCCGGTCACAGCCAAGGGCAATCGGGCTTCCCCTCGAATGCAGGGGCGAAGGTCGTGCTTTTCCGCGCGGCGCAGGGGGAAGCGGGGGTGGCCTCTCTGAATCGGGGGCGTGGCGCCTCGGGGAGCCTCTCTTGTTGCCTCTGAGAAGTCCAGGCCTCCTTTGACATCGCCAGGGGCTGCTGGGCTTCCCCTCGCCTCACGTCCAGGGAACTGGACTCGCTTGCCGATGGGGGTTCCTCGGGGACCTTTGGTCTTGCGGCCGGAACTGGCCCCTTGGGGCCTCTTCTCGAACCTCAGGAGAGGCGAGAGTCCCGCTCTGGAGGTGAGAGGGAATGTAGGGATTGCGATGGCATTCAGGAAGGGGATTGGACCCCCCTTTCGAGAGGAGGGGCCGACGGCGACGGGGGGCCCCTCGCGAGCGGCCTCTGGAGACTCAGGGTTCCGCTCGCCTGTGGACACGGGTATCCCAGGGAACCTCTGGGGGCGCCTAGCGGGAGTCCAGCCTCCGTTGCAGCGCCAGAGAGAAGGCAGGATGGCTCTCGAGTCGTCGCTGCAGATCCCCAGGGCCCCGTCTCGCAAGGATGGGGGCCCGGGGGACGCCCTCGCTGTGTGGCGGGAAGCCCCGCTTTCTTGGCAGGTTGGCCCGGGGATCTCGGGGGACACCTGGAGTCGCCCGCAAGGAGTCAAGCCCCGTTCGGAGCCGGAACAGGTGCCGGGGCATGCTCTCCATGCCCTGCAAGGGAAAAGCGCCTCCTCCCTCTATGGGCGTGGCCTCACGGGGGTGTTCTCGACTTGCGGCGGTGCATTCTCGAGTTGCGGCGGGTACCCCGGCCCGTCTCCCCCGTTAGCCCAGCGGGGTCGCCATGCCTCCTTTCGAGCGGACAGGGGCCCGAGCAGCCTCGGGATTCGCCAGGAGGCGCTGCAGCGCCCTGGGTCCGCGTCAGGCATGGAGCTAGGACCCTCGGGGGTCCCCGGAGGGGGGGAGGGGACAGGTATAACTGGCACCTGTGGGGTGGCCTCCAGGGAGTCGAGGGGACTCAGCCTTTCTCTCCGGTCACAGCCAAGGGCAATCGGGCTTCCCCTCGAATGCAGGGGCGAAGGTCGTGCTTTTCCGCGCGGCGCAGGGGGAAGCGGGGGTGGCCTCTCTGAATCGGGGGCGTGGCGCCTCGGGGAGCCTCTCTTGTTGCCTCTGAGAAGTCCAGGCCTCCTTTGACATCGCCAGGGGCTGCTGGGCTTCCCCTCGCCTCACGTCCAGGGAACTGGACTCGCTTGCCGATGGGGGTTCCTCGGGGACCTTTGGTCTTGCGGCCGGAACTGGCCCCTTGGGGCCTCTTCTCGAACCTCAGGAGAGGCGAGAGTCCCGCTCTGGAGGTGCGAGGGAATGTAGGGATTGCGATGGCATTCAGGAAGGGGATTGGACCCCCCTTTCGAGAGGAGGGGCCGACGGCGACGGGGGGCCCCTCGCGAGCGGCCTCTGGAGACTCAGGGTTCCGCTCGCCTGTGGACACGGGTATCCCAGGGAACCTCTGGGGGCGCCTAGAGGGAGTCCAGCCTCCGTTGCAGCGCCAGAGAGAAGGCAGGACGGCTCTCGCGTCGCTGCAGATCCCAAGGGCCCCGTCTCGCAAGGAGGGGGGCCCGGGGGACGCCCTCGCGGTGTGGCGGGAAGCCCCGCTTTCTTGGCAGGTTGGCCCGGGGATCTCGGGGGACACCTGGAGTCGCCCGCAAGGAGTCAAGCCCCGTTCGGAGCCGGAACAGGTGCCGGGGCATGCTCTCCATGCCCTGCAAGGGAAAAGCGCCTCCTCCCTCTATGGGCGTGGCCTCACGGGGGTGTTCTCGACTTGCGGCGGTGCATTCTCGAGTTGCGGCGGGTACCCCGGCCCGTCTCCCCCGTTAGCCCAGCGGGGTCGCCATGCCTCCTTTCGAGCGGACAGGGGCCCGAGCAGCCTCGGGATTCGCCAGGAGGCGCTGCAGCGCCCTGGGTCCGCGTCAGGCATGGAGCTAGGACCCTCGGGGGTCCCCGGAGGGGGGGAGGGACAGGTATAACTGGCACCTGTGGGGTGGCCTCCAGGGAGTCGAGGGGACTCAGCCTTTCTCTCCGGTCACAGCCAAGGGCAATCGGGCTTCCCCTCGAATGCAGGGGCGAAGGTCGTGCTTTTCCGCGCGGCGCAGGGGGAAGCGGGGGTGGCCTCTCTGAATCGGGGGCGTGGCGCCTCGGGGAGCCTCTCTTGTTGCCTCTGAGAAGTCCAGGCCTCCTTTGACATCGCCAGGGGCTGCTGGGCTTCCCCTCGCCTCACGTCCAGGGAACTGGACTCGCTTGCCGATGGGGGTTCCTCGGGGACCTTTGGTCTTGCGGCCGGAACTGGCCCCTTGGGGCCTCTTCTCGAACCTCAGGAGAGGCGAGAGTCCCGCTCTGGAGGTGCGAGGGAATGTAGGGATTGCGATGGCATTCAGGAAGGGGATTGGGACCCCCCTTTCGAGAGGAGGGGCCGACGGCGACGGGGGGCCCCTCGCGAGCGGCCTCTGGAGACTCAGGGTTCCGCTCGCCTGTGGACACGGGTATCCCAGGGAACCTCTGGGGGCGCCTAGAGGGAGTCCAGCCTCCGTTGCAGCGCCAGAGAGAAGGCAGGACGGCTCTCGCGTCGCTGCAGATCCCAAGGGCCCCGTCTCGCAAGGAGGGGGGCCCGGGGGACGCCCTCGCGGTGTGGCGGGAAGCCCCGCTTTCTTGGCAGGTTGGCCCGGGGATCTCGGGGGACACCTGGAGTCGCCCGCAAGGAGTCAAGCCCCGTTCGGAGCCGGAACAGGTGCCGGGGGCATGCTCTCCATGCCCTGCAAGGGAAAAGCGCCTCCTCCCTCTATGGGCGTGGCCTCACGGGGGTGTTCTCGACTTGCGGCGGTGCATTCTCGAGTTGCGGCGGGTACCCCGGCCCGTCTCCCCCGTTAGCCCAGCGGGGTCGCCATGCCTCCTTTCGAGCGGACAGGGGCCCGAGCAGCCTCGGGATTCGCCAGGAGGCGCTGCAGCGCCCTGGGTCCGCGTCAGGCATGGAGCTAGGACCCTCGGGGGTCCCCGGAGGGGGGGAGGGGGACAGGTATAACTGGCACCTGTGGGGTGGCCTCCAGGGAGTCGAGGGGACTCAGCCTTTCTCTCCGGTCACAGCCAAGGGCAATCGGGCTTCCCCTCGAATGCAGGGGCGAAGGTCGTGCTTTTTTCCGCGCGGCGCAGGGGGAAGCGGGGGTGGCCCTCTCTGAATCGGGGGCGTGGCGCCTCGGGGAGCCTCTCTTGTTGCCTCTGAGAAGTCCAGGCCTCCTTTGACATCGCCAGGGGCTGCTGGGCTTCCCCTCGCCTCACGTCCAGGGAACTGGACTCGCTTGCCGATGGGGGTTCCTCGGGGACCTTTGGTCTTGCGGCCGGAACTGGCCCCTTGGGGCCTCTTCTCGAACCTCAGGAGAGGCGAGAGTCCCGCTCTGGAGGTGCGAGGGAATGTAGGGATTGCGATGGCATTCAGGAAGGGGATTGGACCCCCCTTTCGAGAGGAGGGGCCGACGGCGACGGGGGGCCCCTCGCGAGCGGCCTCTGGAGACTCAGGGTTCCGCTCGCCTGTGGACACGGGTATCCCAGGGAACCTCTGGGGGCGCCTAGAGGGAGTCCAGCCTCCGTTGCAGCGCCAGAGAGAAGGCAGGACGGCTCTCGCGTCGCTGCAGATCCCAAGGGCCCCGTCTCGCAAGGAGGGGGGCCCGGGGGACGCCCTCGCGGTGTGGCGGGAAGCCCCGCTTTCTTGGCAGGTTGGCCCGGGGATCTCGGGGGACACCTGGAGTCGCCCGCAAGGAGTCAAGCCCCGTTCGGAGCCGGAACAGGTGCCGGGGCATGCTCTCCATGCCCTGCAAGGGAAAAGCGCCTCCTCCCTCTATGGGCGTGGCCTCACGGGGGTGTTCTCGACTTGCGGCGGTGCATTCTCGAGTTGCGGCGGGTACCCCGGCCGGCCCGTCTCCCCCGTTAGCCCAGCGGGGTCGCCATGCCTCCTTTCGAGCGGACAGGGGCCCGAGCAGCCTCGGGATTCGCCAGGAGGCGCTGCAGCGCCCTGGGTCCGCGTCAGGCATGGAGCTAGGACCCTCGGGGGTCCCCGGAGGGGGGGAGGGGACAGGTATAACTGGCACCTGTGGGGTGGCCTCCAGGGAGTCGAGGGGACTCAGCCTTTCTCTCCGGTCACAGCCAAGGGCAATCGGGCTTCCCCTCGAATGCAGGGGCGAAGGTCGTGCTTTTCCGCGCGGCGCAGGGGGGGGAGCGGGGGTGGCCTCTCTGAATCGGGGGCGTGGCGCCTCGGGGAGCCTCTCTTGTTGCCTCTGAGAAGTCCAGGCCTCCTTTGACATCGCCAGGGGCTGCTGGGCTTCCCCTCGCCTCACGTCCAGGGAACTGGACTCGCTTGCCGATGGGGGTTCCTCGGGGACCTTTGGTCTTGCGGCCGGAACTGGCCCCTTGGGGCCTCTTCTCGAACCTCAGGAGAGGCGAGAGTCCCGCTCTGGAGGTGCGAGGGAATGTAATGTAGGGATTGCGATGGCATTCAGGAAGGGGATTGGACCCCCCTTTCGAGAGGAGGGGCCGACGGCGACGGGGGGCCCCTCGCGAGCGGCCTCTGGAGACTCAGGGTTCCGCTCGCCTGTGGACACGGGTATCCCAGGGAACCTCTGGGGGCGCCTAGAGGGAGTCCAGCCTCCGTTGCAGCGCCAGAGAGAAGGCAGGACGGCTCTCGCGTCGCTGCAGATCCCAAGGGCCCCGTCTCGCAAGGAGGGGGGCCCGGGGGACGCCCTCGCGGTGTGGCGGGAAGCCCCGCTTTCTTGGCAGGTTGGCCCGGGGATCTCGGGGGACACCTGGAGTCGCCCGCAAGGAGTCAAGCCCCGTTCGGAGCCGGAACAGGTGCCGGGGCATGCTCTCCATGCCCTGCAAGGGAAAAGCGCCTCCTCCCTCTATGGGCGTGGCCTCACGGGGGTGTTCTCGACTTGCGGCGGTGCATTCTCGAGTTGCGGCGGGTACCCCGGCCCGTCTCCCCCGTTAGCCCAGCGGGGTCGCCATGCCTCCTTTCGAGCGGACAGGGGCCCGAGCAGCCTCGGGATTCGCCAGGAGGCGCTGCAGCGCCCTGGGTCCGCGTCAGGCATGGAGCTAGGACCCTCGGGGGTCCCCGGAGGGGGGGGGGGAGGGGACAGGTATAACTGGCACCTGTGGGGTGGCCTCCAGGGAGTCGAGGGGACTCAGCCTTTCTCTCCGGTCACAGCCAAGGGCAATCGGGCTTCCCCTCGAATGCAGGGGCGAAGGTCGTGCTTTTCCGCGCGGCGCAGGGGGAAGCGGGGGGGCCTCTCTGAATCGGGGGCGTGGCGCCTCGGGGAGCCTCTCTTGTTGCCTCTGAGAAGTCCAGGCCTCCTTTGACATCGCCAGGGGCTGCTGGGCTTCCCCTCGCCTCACGTCCAGGGAACTGGACTCGCTTGCCGATGGGGGTTCCTCGGGGACCTTTGGTCTTGCGGCCGGAACTGGCCCCTTGGGGCCTCTTCTCGAACCTCAGGAGAGGCGAGAGTCCCGCTCTGGAGGTGCGAGGGAATGTAGGGATTGCGATGGCATTCAGGAAGGGGATTGGACCCCCCTTTCGAGAGGAGGGGCCGACGGCGACGGGGGGCCCCTCGCGAGCGGCCTCTGGAGACTCAGGGTTCCGCTCGCCTGTGGACACGGGTATCCCAGGGAACCTCTGGGGGCGCCTAGAGGGAGTCCAGCCTCCGTTGCAGCGCCAGAGAGAAGGCAGGACGGCTCTCGCGTCGCTGCAGATCCCAAGGGCCCCGTCTCGCAAGGAGGGGGGCCCGGGGGACGCCCTCGCGGTGTGGCGGGAAGCCCCGCTTTCTTGGCAGGTTGGCCCGGGGATCTCGGGGGACACCTGGAGTCGCCCGCAAGGAGTCAAGCCCCGTTCGGAGCCGGAACAGGTGCCGGGGCATGCTCTCCATGCCCTGCAAGGGAAAAGCGCCTCCTCCCTCTATGGGCGTGGCCTCACGGGGGTGTTCTCGACTTGCGGCGGTGCATTCTCGAGTTGCGGCGGGTACCCCGGCCCGTCTCCCCCGTTAGCCCAGCGGGGTCGCCATGCCTCCTTTCGAGCGGACAGGGGGGCCCGAGCAGCCTCGGGATTCGCCAGGAGGCGCTGCAGCGCCCTGGGTCCGCGTCAGGCATGGAGCTAGGACCCTCGGGGGTCCCCCCGGAGGGGGGGGGGGGACAGGTATAACTGGCACCTGTGGGGTGGCCTCCAGGGAGTCGAGGGGACTCAGCCTTTCTCTCCGGTCACAGCCAAGGGCAATCGGGCTTCCCCTCGAATGCAGGGGCGAAGGTCGTGCTTTTCCGCGCGGCGCAGGGGGGGGAAGGGGGTGGCCTCTCTGAATCGGGGGCGTGGCGCCTCGGGGAGCCTCTCTTGTTGCCTCTGAGAAGTCCAGGCCTCCTTTGACATCGCCAGGGGCTGCTGGGCTTCCCCTCGCCTCACGTCCAGGGAACTGGACTCGCTTGCCGATGGGGGGGTTCCTCGGGGACCTTTGGTCTTGCGGCCGGAACTGGCCCCTTGGGGCCTCTTCTCGAACCTCAGGAGAGGCGAGAGTCCCGCTCTGGAGGTGCGAGGGAATGTAGGGATTGCGATGGCATTCAGGAAGGGGATTGGACCCCCCTTTCGAGAGGAGGGGCCGACGGCGACGGGGGGGCCCCTCGCGAGCGGCCTCTGGAGACTCAGGGTTCCGCTCGCCTGTGGACACGGGTATCCCAGGGAACCTCTGGGGGCGCCTAGAGGGAGTCCAGCCTCCGTTGCAGCGCCAGAGAGAAGGCAGGACGGCTCTCGCGTCGCTGCAGATCCCAAGGGCCCCGTCTCGCAAGGAGGGGGGCCCGGGGGACGCCCTCGCGGTGTGGCGGGAAGCCCCGCTTTCTTGGCAGGTTGGCCCGGGGATCTCGGGGGACACCTGGAGTCGCCCGCAAGGAGTCAAGCCCCGTTCGGAGCCGGAACAGGTGCCGGGGCATGCTCTCCATGCCCTGCAAGGGAAAAGCGCGCCTCCTCCCTCTATGGGCGTGGCCTCACGGGGGTGTTCTCGACTTGCGGCGGTGCATTCTCGAGTTGCGGCGGGTACCCCGGCCCGTCTCCCCCCCCGTTAGCCCAGCGGGGTCGCCATGCCTCCTTTCGAGCGGACAGGGGCCCGAGCAGCCTCGGGATTCGCCAGGAGGCGCTGCAGCGCCCTGGGTCCGCGTCAGGCATGGAGCTAGGACCCTCGGGGTCCCCCGAGGGGGGGAGGGGACAGGTATAACTGGCACCTGTGGGGTGGCCTCCAGGGAGTCGAGGGGACTCAGCCTTTCTCTCTCCGTCACAGCCAAGGGCAATCGGGCTTCCCCTCGAATGCAGGGGCGAAGGTCGTGCTTTTCCGCGCGGCGCAGGGGGAAGCGGGGGTGGCCTCTCTGAATCGGGGGCGTGGCGCGCCTCGGGGAGCCTCTCTTGTTGCCTCTGAGAAGTCCAGGCCTCCTTTGACATCGCCAGGGGCTGCCCTGGGCTTCCCCTCGCCTCACGTCCAGGGAACTGGACTCGCTTGCCGATGGGGGTTCCTCGGGGACCTTTGGTCTTGCGGCCGGAACTGGCCCCTTGGGGCCTCTTCTCGAACCTCAGGAGAGGCGAGAGTCCCGCTCTGGAGGTGCGAGGGAATGTAGGGATTGCGATGGCATTCAGGAAGGGGATTGGACCCCCCTTTCGAGAGGAGGGGCCGACGGCGACGGGGGGCCCCTCGCGAGCGGCCTCTGGAGACTCAGGGTTCCGCTCGCCTGTGGACACGGGTATCCCAGGGAACCTCTGGGGGCGCCTAGAGGGAGTCCAGCCTCCGTTGCAGCGCCAGAGAGAAGGCAGGACGGCTCTCGCGTCGCTGCAGATCCCAAGGGCCCCGTCTCAAGGAGGGGGGCCCGGGGGGACGCCCTCGCGGTGTGGCGGGAAGCCCCGCTTTCTTGGCAGGTTGGCCCGGGGATCTCGGGGGACACCTGGAGTCGCCCGCAAGGAGTCAAGCCCCGTTCGGAGCCGGAACAGGTGCCGGGGCATGCTCTCCATGCCCTGCAAGGGAAAAGCGCCTCCTCCCTCTATGGGCGTGGCCTCACGGGGGTGTTCTCGACTTGCGGCGGTGCATTCTCGAGTTGCGGCGGGTACCCCGGCCCGTCTCCCCCGTTAGCCCAGCGGGGTCGCCATGCCTCCTTTCGAGCGGACAGGGGCCCGAGCAGCCTCGGGATTCGCCAGGAGGCGCTGCAGCGCCCTGGGTCCGCGTCAGGCATGGAGCTAGGACCCTCGGGGGTCCCCGGAGGGGGGGAGGGGACAGGTATAACTGGCACCTGTGGGGTGGCCTCCAGGGAGTCGAGGGGACTCAGCCTTTCTCTCCGGTCACAGCCAAGGGCAATCGGGCTTCCCCTCGAATGCAGGGGCGAAGGTCGTGCTTTTCCGCGCGGCGCAGGGGGAAGCGGGGGGGGCCTCTCTCTCTGAATCGGGGGCGTGGCGCCTCGGGGAGCCTCTCTTGTTGCCTCTGAGAAGTCCAGGCCTCCTTTGACATCGCCAGGGGCTGCTGGGCTTCCCCTCGCCTCACGTCCAGGGAACTGGACTCGCTTGCCGATGGGGGTTCCTCGGGGACCTTTGGTCTTGCGGCCGGAACTGGCCCCTTGGGGCCTCTTCTCGAACCTCAGGAGAGGCGAGAGTCCCGCTCTGGAGGTGCGAGGGAATGTAGGGATTGCGATGGCATTCAGGAAGGGGATTGGACCCCCCTTTCGAGAGGAGGGGCCGACGGCGACGGGGGGCCCCTCGCGAGCGGCCTCTGGAGACTCAGGGTTCCGCTCGCCTGTGGACACGGGTATCCCAGGGAACCTCTGGGGGCGCCTAGAGGGAGTCCAGCCTCCGTTGCAGCGCCAGAGAGAAGGCAGGACGGCTCTCGCGTCGCTGCAGATCCCAAGGGCCCCGTCTCGCAAGGAGGGGGGCCCGGGGGACGCCCTCGCGGTGTGGCGGGAAGCCCCGCTTTCTTGGCAGGTTGGCCCGGGGATCTCGGGGGACACCTGGAGTCGCCCGCAAGGAGTCAAGCCCCGTTCGGAGCCGGAACAGGTGCCGGGGCATGCTCTCCATGCCCTGCAAGGGAAAAGCGCCTCCTCCCTCTATGGGCGTGGCCTCACGGGGGTGTTCTCGACTTGCGGCGGTGCATTCTCGAGTTGCGGCGGGTACCCCGGCCCGTCTCCCCCGTTAGCCCAGCGGGGTCGCCATGCCTCCTTTCGAGCGGACAGGGGCCCGAGCAGCCTCGGGATTCGCCAGGAGGCGCTGCAGCGCCCTGGGTCCGCGTCAGGCATGGAGCTAGGACCCTCGGGGGTCCCCGGAGGGGGGGAGGGGACAGGTATAACTGGCACCTGTGGGGTGGCCTCCAGGGAGTCGAGGGGACTCAGCCTTTCTCTCCGGTCACAGCCAAGGGCAATCGGGCTTCCCCTCGAATGCAGGGGCGAAGGTCGTGCTTTTCCGCGCGCGCGCGCAGGGGGAAGCGGGGGTGGCCTCTCTGAATCGGGGGCGTGGCGCCTCGGGGAGCCTCTCTTGTTGCCTCTGAGAAGTCCAGGCCTCCTTTGACATCGCCAGGGGCTGCTGGGCTTCCCCTCGCCTCACGTCCAGGGAACTGGACTCGCTTGCCGATGGGGGTTCCTCGGGGACCTTTGGTCTTGCGGCCGGAACTGGCCCCTTGGGGCCTCTTCTCGAACCTCAGGAGAGGCGAGAGTCCCGCTCTGGAGGTGCGAGGGAATGTAGGGATTGCGATGGCATTCAGGAAGGGGATTGGACCCCCCTTTCGAGAGGAGGGGCCGACGGCGACGGGGGGCCCCTCGCGAGCGGCCTCTGGAGACTCAGGGTTCCGCTCGCCTGTGGACACGGGTATCCCAGGGAACCTCTGGGGGCGCCTAGAGGGAGTCCAGCCTCCGTTGCAGCGCCAGAGAGAAGGCAGGACGGCTCTCGCGTCGCTGCAGATCCCAAGGGCCCCGTCTCGCAAGGAGGGGGGCCCGGGGGACGCCCTCGCGGTGTGGCGGGGGCCCCCCTTTTTCTTGGCAGGTTGGCCCGGGGATCTCGGGGGACACCTGGAGTCGCCCGCAAGGAGTCAAGCCCCGTTCGGAGCCGGAACAGGTGCCGGGGCATGCTCTCCATGCCCTGCAAGGGAAAAGCGCCTCCTCCCTCTATGCGTGGCCTCACGGGGGTGTTCTCTCGACTTGCGGCGGTGCATTCTCGAGTTGCGGCGGGTACCCCGGCCCGTCTCCCCCCCGTTAGCCCAGCGGGGTCGCCATGCCTCCTTTCGAGCGGACAGGGGCCCCCGAGCAGCCTCGGGATTCGCCAGGAGGCGCTGCAGCGCCCTGGGTCCGCGTCAGGCATGGAGCTAGGACCCTCGGGGGTCCCCGGAGGGGGGGAGAGGGGACAGGGATAACTGGGCACCTTGGGGGGGGCCTCCAGGGAGTCGAGGTAAGGACTCAGGCCTTTTCGCCCCCTCCGGTCCAACAGCCAAGGCAATCGGGCTTTCCGCTTCGAATGCATGGGCGAAAGGTCGTGCGTTTCTTTCCCGCGCGGCGCAGGGGGAAGCGGGTGGCCTCTTGAAATCGGGCGTGGCGCCTCGGGAGCCTCTCTTGTTGCCTCTGAGAAGTCCAGGCCTTCCTTTGACATCGCCAGGGCTGCTGGCTTCCCCTCGCCTCACGCCAGGGAACTGGATCTCGCTTGCCGATGGGGGTTTCCTCGGGACCTTTGTCTTGCGGCCGTAACTGGCCCCTTGGGCCTCTTCCTCGAACCTCAGGAGAGGCGAGAGTCCCCCTGCTCTGGAGGTGGCGAGGGAATGTAGGGATTGCGATGGCATACAGGAAGGGGATTAGGACCCCCCCTTTCGAGAGGAGGGGCCGACGGCGACGGGCCCCTCCGCCGGCGGACTCAGGGTTCCGCTCGCCTGTGGACACGGGTATCCCAGGGAACCTCTGGGGGCGCCTAGAGGGAGTCCAGCCTCCGTTGCAGCGCCAGAGAGAAGGCAGGACGGCTCTCGCGTCGCTGCAGATCCCAAGGGCCCCGTCTCGCAAGGAGGGGGGCCCGGGGGACGCCCTCGCGGTGTGGCGGGAAGCCCCGCTTTCTTGGCAGGTTGGCCCGGGGATCTCGGGGGACACCTGGAGTCGCCCGCAAGGAGTCAAGCCCCGTTCGGAGCCGGAACAGGTGCCGGGGCATGCTCTCCATGCCCTGCAAGGGAAAAGCGCCTCCTCCCTCTATGGGCGTGGCCTCACGGGGGTGTTCTCGACTTGCGGCGGTGCATTCTCGAGTTGCGGCGGGTACCCCGGCCCGTCTCCCCCGTTAGCCCAGCGGGGTCGCCATGCCTCCTTTCGAGCGGACAGGGGCCCGAGCAGCCTCGGGATTCGCCAGGAGGCGCTGCAGCGCCCTGGGTCCGCGTCAGGCATGGAGCTAGGACCCTCGGGGGTCCCCCCCGGGGGGGGGGGGGGGACAGGTATAACTGGCACCTGTGGGGTGGCCTCCAGGGAGTCGAGGGGACTCAGCCTTTCTCTCCGGTCACAGCCAAGGGCAATCGGGCTTCCCCTCGAATGCAGGGGCGAAGGTCGTGCTTTTCCGCGCGGCGCAGGGGGAAGCGGGGGTGGCCTCTCTGAATCGGGGGCGTGGCGCCTCGGGGAGCCTCTCTTGTTGCCTCTGAGAAGTCCAGGCCTCCTTTGACATCGCCAGGGGGGGCTGCTGGGCTTCCCCTCGCCTCACGTCCAGGGAACTGGACTCGCTTGCCGATGGGGGTTCCTCGGGGACCTTTGGTCTTGCGGCCGGAACTGGCCCCTTGGGGCCTCTTCTCGAACCTCAGGAGAGGCGAGAGTCCCGCTCTGGAGGTGCGAGGGAATGTAGGGATTGCGATGGCATTCAGGAAGGGGATTGGACCCCCCTTTCGAGAGGAGGGGCCGACGGCGACGGGGGGCCCCTCGCGAGCGGCCTCTGGAGACTCAGGGTTCCGCTCGCCTGTGGACACGGGTATCCCAGGGAACCTCTGGGGGCGCCTAGAGGGAGTCCAGCCTCCGTTGCAGCGCCAGAGAGAAGGCAGGACGGCTCTCGCGTCGCTGCAGATCCCAAGGGCCCCGTCTCGCAAGGAGGGGGGCCCCGGGGGACGCCCTCGCGGTGTGGCGGGAAGCCCCGCTTTCTTGGCAGGTTGGCCCGGGGATCTCGGGGGACACCTGGAGTCGCCCGCAAGGAGTCAAGCCCCGTTCGGAGCCGGAACAGGTGCCGGGGCATGCTCTCCATGCCCTGCAAGGGAAAAGCGCCTCCTCCCTCTATGGGCGTGGCCTCACGGGGGTGTTCTCGACTTGCGGCGGTGCATTCTCGAGTTGCGGCGGGTACCCCGGCCCGTCTCCCCGTTAGCCCAGCGGGGTCGCCATGCCTCCTTTCGAGCGGACAGGGGCCCGAGCAGCCTCGGGATTCGCCAGGAGGCGCTGCAGCGCCCTGGGTCCGCGTCAGGCATGGAGCTAGGACCCTCGGGGGTCCCCGGGGGGGGGGAGGGGACAGGTATAACTGGCACCTGTGGGGTGGCCTCCAGGGAGTCGAGGGGACTCAGCCTTTCTCTCCGGTCACAGCCAAGGGCAATCGGGCTTCCCCTCGAATGCAGGGGCGAAGGTCGTGCTTTTCCGCGCGGCGCAGGGGGAAGCGGGGGTGGCCTCTCTGAATCGGGGGCGTGGCGCCTCGGGGAGCCTCTCTTGTTGCCTCTGAGAAGTCCAGGCCTCCTTTGACATCGCCAGGGGCTGCTGGGCTTCCCCTCGCCTCACGTCCAGGGAACTGGACTCGCTTGCCGATGGGGGTTCCTCGGGGACCTTTGGTCTTGCGGCCGGAACTGGCCCCTTGGGGCCTCTTCTCGAACCTCAGGAGAGGCGAGAGTCCCGCTCTGGAGGTGCGAGGGAATGTAGGGATTGCGATGGCATTCAGGAAGGGGATTGGACCCCCCTTTCGAGAGGGGGGCGACGGCGACGGGGGGGGGGCTCGCGAGAGCGGCCTCTGGAGACTCAGGGTTCCGCTCGCCTGTGGACACGGGTATCCCAGGGAACCTCTGGGGGCGCCTAGAGGGAGTCCAGCCTCCGTTGCAGCGCCAGAGAGAAGGCAGGACGGCTCTCGCGTCGCTGCAGATCCCAAGGGCCCCGTCTCGCAAGGAGGGGGGCCCGGGGGACGCCCTCGCGGTGTGGCGGGAAGCCCCGCTTTCTTGGCAGGTTGGCCCGGGGATCTCGGGGGACACCTGGAGTCGCCCGCAAGGAGTCAAGCCCCGTTCGGAGCCGGAACAGGTGCCGGGGCATGCTCTCCATGCCCTGCAAGGGAAAAGCGCCTCCTCCCTCTATGGGCGTGGCCTCACGGGGGTGTTCTCGACTTGCGGCGGTGCATTCTCGAGTTGCGGCGGGTACCCCGGCCCGTCTCCCCCGTTAGTTAGCCCAGCGGGGTCGCCATGCCTCCTTTCGAGCGGACAGGGGCCCCGAGCAGCCTCGGGATTCGCCAGGAGGCGCTGCAGCGCCCTGGGTCCGCGTCAGGCATGGAGCTAGGACCCTCGGGGGTCCCCGGAGGGGGGGAGGGGACAGGTATAACTGGCACCTGTGGGGTGGCCTCCAGGGAGTCGAGGGGACTCAGCCTTTCTCTCCGGTCACAGCCAAGGGCAATCGGGCTTCCCCTCGAATGCAGGGGCGAAGGTCGTGCTTTTCCGCGCGGCGCAGGGGGAAGCGGGGGTGGCCTCTCTGAATCGGGGGCGTGGCGCCTCGGGGAGCCTCTCTTGTTGCCTCTGAGAAGTCCAGGCCTCCTTTGACATCGCCAGGGGCTGCTGGGCTTCCCCTCGCCTCACGTCCAGGGAACTGGACTCGCTTGCCGATGGGGGTTCCTCGGGGACCTTTGGTCTTGCGGCCGGAACTGGCCCCTTGGGGCCTCTTCTCGAACCTCAGGAGAGGCGAGAGTCCCGCTCTGGAGGTGCGAGGGAATGTAGGGATTGCGATGGCATTCAGGAAGGGGATTGGACCCCCCCTTTCGAGAGGAGGGGCCGACGGCGACGGGGGGCCCCTCGCGAGCGGCCTCTGGAGACTCAGGGTTCCGCTCGCCTGTGGACACGGGTATCCCAGGGAACCTCTGGGGGCGCCTAGAGGGAGTCCAGCCTCCGTTGCAGCGCCAGAGAGAAGGCAGGACGGCTCTCGCGTCGCTGCAGATCCCAAGGGCCCCGTCTCGCAAGGAGGGGGGCCCGGGGGACGCCCTCGCGGTGTGGCGGGGGAAGCCCCGCTTTCTTGGCAGGTTGGCCCGGGGATCTCGGGGGACACCTGGAGTCGCCCGCAAGGAGTCAAGCCCCGTTCGGAGCCGGAAACAGGTGCCGGGGCATGCTCTCCATGCCCTGCAAGGGAAAAGCGCCTCCTCCCTCTATGGGCGTGGCCTCACGGGGGTGTTCTCGACTTGCGGCGGTGCATTCTCGAGTTGCGGCGGGTACCCCGGCCCGTCTCCCCCGTTAGCCCAGCGGGGTCGCCATGCCTCCTTTCGAGCGGACAGGGGCCCGAGCAGCCTCGGGATTCGCCAGGAGGCGCTGCAGCGCCCTGGGTCCGCGTCAGGCATGGAGCTAGGACCCTCGGGGGTCCCCGGAGGGGGGGGGGGGGACAGGTATAACTGGCACCTGTGGGGTGGCCTCCAGGGAGTCGAGGGGACTCAGCCTTTCTCTCCGGTCACAGCCAAGGGCAATCGGGCTTCCCCTCGAATGCAGGGGCGAAGGTCGTGCTTTTCCGCGCGGCGCAGGGGGGGAGCGGGGGTGGCCTCTCTGAATCGGGGGCGTGGCGCCTCGGGGAGCCTCTCTTGTTGCCTCTGAGAAGTCCAGGCCTCCTTTGACATCGCCAGGGGCTGCTGGGCTTCCCCTCGCCTCACGTCCAGGGAACTGGACTCGCTTGCCGATGGGGGTTCCTCGGGGACCTTTGGTCTTGCGGCCGGAACTGGCCCCTTGGGGCCTCTTCTCGAACCTCAGGAGAGGCGAGAGTCCCGCTCTGGAGGTGCGAGGGAATGTAGGGATTGCGATGGCATTCAGGAAGGGGATTGGACCCCCCTTTCGAGAGGAGGGGCCGACGGCGACGGGGGGGGCCCCTCGCGAGCGGCCTCTGGAGACTCAGGGTTCCGCTCGCCTGTGGACACGGGTATCCCAGGGAACCTCTGGGGGCGCCTAGAGGGAGTCCAGCCTCCGTTGCAGCGCCAGAGAGAAGGCAGGACGGCTCTCGCGTCGCTGCAGATCCCAAGGGCCCCGTCTCGCAAGGAGGGGGGCCCGGGGGACGCCCTCGCGGTGTGGTGGCGGGAAGCCCCGCTTTCTTGGCAGGTTGGCCCGGGGATCTCGGGGGACACCTGGAGTCGCCCGCAAGGAGTCAAGCCCCGTTCGGAGCCGGAACAGGTGCCGGGGCATGCTCTCCATGCCCTGCAAGGGAAAAGCGCCTCCTCCCTCTATGGGCGTGGCCTCACGGGGGTGTTCTCTCGACTTGCGGCGGTGCATTCTCGAGTTGCGGCGGGTACCCCGGCCCGTCTCCCCCGTTAGCCCAGCGGGGTCGCCATGCCTCCTTTCGAGCGGACAGGGGGCCCGAGCAGCCTCGGGATTCGCCAGGAGGCGCTGCAGCGCCCTGGGTCCGCGTCAGGCATGGAGCTAGGACCCTCGGGGGTCCCCGGGGGGGGAGGGGACAGGTATAACTGGCACCTGTGGGGTGGCCTCCAGGGAGTCGAGGGGACTCAGCCTTTCTCTCCGGTCACAGCCAAGGGCAATCGGGCTTCCCCTCGAATGCAGGGGCGAAGGTCGTGCTTTTCCGCGCGGCGCAGGGGGGGGAAGCGGGGGTGGCCTCTCTGAATCGGGGGCGTGGCGCCTCGGGGAGCCTCTCTTGTTGCCTCTGAGAAGTCCAGGCCTCCTTTGACATCGCCAGGGGCTGCTGGGCTTCCCCTCGCCTCACGTCCAGGGAACTGGACTCGCTTGCCGATGGGGGTTCCTCGGGGACCTTTGGTCTTGCGGCCGGAACTGGCCCCTTGGGGCCTCTTCTCGAACCTCAGGAGAGGCGAGAGTCCCGCTCTGGAGGTGCGAGGGAATGTAGGGATTGCGATGGCATTCAGGAAGGGGATTGGACCCCCCTTTCGAGAGGAGGGGCCGACGGCGACGGGGGGCCCCTCGCGAGCGGCCTCTGGAGACTCAGGGTTCCGCTCGCCTGTGGACACGGGTATCCCAGGGAACCTCTGGGGGCGCCTAGAGGGAGTCCAGCCTCCGTTGCAGCGCCAGAGAGAAGGCAGGACGGCTCTCGCGTCGCTGCAGATCCCAAGGGCCCCGTCTCGCAAGGAGGGGGGCCCGGGGGACGCCCTCGCGGTGTGGCGGGAAGCCCCGCTTTCTTGGCAGGTTGGCCCGGGGATCTCGGGGGACACCTGGAGTCGCCCGCAAGGAGTCAAGCCCCGTTCGGAGCCGGAACAGGTGCCGGGGCATGCTCTCCATGCCCTGCAAGGGAAAAGCGCCTCCTCCCTCTATGGGCGTGGCCTCACGGGGGTGTTCTCGACTTGCGGCGGTGCATTCTCGAGTTGCGGCGGGTACCCCGGCCCGTCTCCCCCGTTAGCCCAGCGGGGTCGCCATGCCTCCTTTCGAGCGGACAGGGGCCCGAGCAGCCTCGGGATTCGCCAGGAGGCGCTGCAGCGCCCTGGGTCCGCGTCAGGCATGGAGCTAGGACCCTCGGGGGTCCCCGGAGGGGGGGAGAGGGGACAGGTATAACTGGCACCTGTGGGGTGGCCTCCAGGGAGTCGAGGGGACTCAGCCTTTCTCTCCGGTCACAGCCAAGGGCAATCGGGCTTCCCCTCGAATGCAGGGGCGAAGGTCGTGCTTTTCCGCGCGGCGCAGGGGGAAGCGGGGGTGGCCTCTCTGAATCGGGGGCGTGGCGCCTCGGGGAGCCTCTCTTGTTGCCTCTGAGAAGTCCAGGCCTCCTTTGACATCGCCAGGGGCTGCTGGGCTTCCCCTCGCCTCACGTCCAGGGAACTGGACTCGCTTGCCGATGGGGGTTCCTCGGGGACCTTTGGTCTTGCGGCCGGAACTGGCCCTTGGGGCCTCTTCTCGAACCTCAGGAGAGGCGAGAGTCCCGCTCTGGAGGTGCGAGGGAATGTAGGGATTGCGATGGCATTCAGGAAGGGGATTGGACCCCCCTTTCGAGAGAGAGGGGCCGACGGCGACGGGGGGCCCCTCGCGAGCGGCCTCTGGAGACTCAGGGTTCCGCTCGCCTGTGGACACGGGTATCCCAGGGAACCTCTGGGGGCGCCTAGAGGGAGTCCAGCCTCCGTTGCAGCGCCAGAGAGAAGGCAGGACGGCTCTCGCGTCGCTGCAGATCCCAAGGGCCCCGTCTCGCAAGGAGGGGGGCCCGGGGGACGCCCTCGCGGTGTGGGCGGGAAGCCCCGCTTTCTTGGCAGGTTGGCCCGGGGATCTCGGGGGACACCTGGAGTCGCCCGCAAGGAGTCAAGCCCCGTTCGGAGCCGGAACAGGTGCCGGGGCATGCTCTCCATGCCCTGCAAGGGAAAAGCGCCTCCTCCCTCTATGGGCGTGGCCTCACGGGGGTGTTCTCGACTTGCGGCGGTGCATTCTCGAGTTGCGGCGGGTACCCCGGCCCGTCTCCCCCGTTAGCCCAGCGGGGTCGCCATGCCTCCTTTTCGAGCGGACAGGGGCCCGAGCAGCCTCGGGATTCGCCAGGAGGCGCTGCAGCGCCCTGGGTCCGCGTCAGGCATGGAGCTAGGACCCTCGGGGGTCCCCGGAGGGGGGAGGGGACAGGTATAACTGGCACCTGTGGGGTGGCCTCCAGGGAGTCGAGGGGACTCAGCCTTTCTCTCCGGTCACAGCCAAGGGCAATCGGGCTTCCCCTCGAATGCAGGGGCGAAGGTCGTGCTTTTCCGCGCGGCGCAGGGGGAAGCGGGGGTGGCCTCTCTCTGAATCGGGGGCGTGGGCGCCCGGGGAGCCTCTCTTGTTGCCTCTGAGAAGTCCAGGCCTCCTTTGACATCGCCAGGGGCTGCTGGGCTTCCCCTCGCCTCACGTCCAGGGAACTGGACTCGCTTGCCGATGGGGGTTCCTCGGGGACCTTTGGTCTTGCGGCCGGAACTGGCCCCTTGGGGCCTCTTCTCGAACCTCAGGAGAGGCGAGAGTCCCGCTCTGGAGGTGCGAGGGAATGTAGGGATTGCGATGGCATTCAGGAAGGGGATTGGACCCCCCTTTCGAGAGGAGGGGCCGACGGCGACGGGGGGCCCCTCGCGAGCGGCCTCTGGAGACTCAGGGTTCCGCTCGCCTGTGGACACGGGTATCCCAGGGAACCTCTGGGGGCGCCTAGAGGGAGTCCAGCCTCCGTTGCAGCGCCAGAGAGAAGGCAGGACGGCTCTCGAGTCGCTGCAGATCCCAAGGGCCCCGTCTCGCAAGGAGGGGGGCCCGGGGGACGCCCTCGCGGTGTGGCGGGAAGCCCCGCTTTCTTGGCAGGTTGGCCCGGGGATCTCGGGGGACACCTGGAGTCGCCCGCAAGGAGTCAAGCCCCGTTCGGAGCCGGAACAGGTGCCGGGGCATGCTCTCCATGCCCTGCAAGGGAAAAGCGCCTCCTCCCTCTATGGGCGTGGCCTCACGGGGGTGTTCTCGACTTGCGGCGGTGCATTCTCGAGTTGCGGCGGGTACCCCGGCCCGTCTCCCCCGTTAGCCCAGCGGGGTCGCCATGCCTCCTTTCGAGCGGACAGGGGCCCGAGCAGCCTCGGGATTCGCCAGGAGGCGCTGCAGCGCCCTGGGTCCGCGTCAGGCATGGAGCTAGGACCCTCGGGGGTCCCCGGAGGGGGGGAGGGGACAGGTATAACTGGCACCTGTGGGGTGGCCTCCAGGGAGTCGAGGGGACTCAGCCTTTCTCTCCGGTCACAGCCAAGGGCAATCGGGCTTCCCCTCGAATGCAGGGGCGAAGGTCGTGCTTTTCCGCGCGGCGCAGGGGGAAGCGGGGGTGGCCTCTCTGAATCGGGGGGGTGTGGCGCCTCGGGGAGGAGAGAAGGCAGGACGGCTCTCGCGTCGCTGCAGATCCCAAGGGCCCCGTCTCGCAAGGAGGGGGGCCCGGGGGACGCCCTCGCGGTGTGGCGGGAAGCCCCGCTTTCTTGGCAGGTTGGCCCGGGGATCTCGGGGGACACCTGGAGTCGCCCGCAAGGAGTCAAGCCCCGTTCGGACAGCCGGAACAGGTGCCGGGGCATGCTCTCCATGCCCTGCAAGGGAAAAAGCGCCTCCTCCCTCTATGGGCGTGGCCTCACGGGGGTGTTCTCGACTTGCGGCGGTGCATTCTCGAGTTGCGGCGGGTACCCCGGCCCGTCTCTCCCCCGTTAGCCCAGCGGGGTCGCCATGCCTCCTTTCGAGCGGACAGGGGCCCGAGCAGCCTCGGGATTCGCCAGGAGGCGCTGCAGCGCCCTGGGTCCGCGTCAGGCATGGAGCTAGGACCCCGGGGGGTCCCCGGAGGGGGGGAGGGGACAGGTATAAGGAGTCGAGGGGACTCAGCCTTTCTCTCCGGTCACAGCCAAGGGCAATCGGGCTTCCCCTCGAATGCAGGGGCGAAGGTCGTGCTTTTCCGCGCGCGGCGCAGGGGAAGCGGGGGTGGCCTCTCTGAATCGGGGGCGTGGCGCCTCGGGGAGCCTCTCTTGTTGCCTCTGAGAAGTCCAGGCCTCCTTTGACATCGCCAGGGGCTGCTGGGCTTCCCCTCGCCTCACGTCCAGGGAACTGGACTCGCTTGCCGATGGGGGTTCCTCGGGGACCTTTGGTCTTGCGGCCGGAACTGGCCCCTTGGGGCCTCTTCTCGAACCTCAGGAGAGGCGAGAGTCCCGCTCTGGAGGTGCGAGGGAATGTAGGGATTGCGATGGCATTCAGGAAGGGGATTGGACCCCCCTTTCGAGAGGAGGGGCCGACGGCGACGGGGGGCCCCTCGCGAGCGGCCTCTGGAGACTCAGGGTTCCGCTCGCCTGTGGACACGGGTATCCCAGGGAACCTCTGGGGGCGCCTAGAGGGAGTCCAGCCTCCGTTGCAGCGCCAGAGAGAAGGCAGGACGGCTCTCGAGTCGCTGCAGATCCCAAGGGCCCCGTCTCGCAAGGAGGGGGGGCCCGGGGGACGCCCTCGCGGTGTGGCGGGAAGCCCCGCTTTCTTGGCAGGTTGGCCCGGGGATCTCGGGGGACACCTGGAGTCGCCCGCAAGGAGTCAAGCCCCGTTCGGAGCCGGAACAGGTGCCGGGGCATGCTCTCCATGCCCTGCAAGGGAAAAAGCGCCTCCTCCCTCTATGGGCGTGGCCTCACGGGGGTGTTCTCGACTTGCGGCGGTGCATTCTCGAGTTGCGGCGGGTACCCCGGCCCGTCTCCCCCGTTAGCCCAGCGGGGTCGCCATGCCTCCTTTCGAGCGGACAGGGGCCCGAGCAGCCTCGGGATTCGCCAGGAGGCGCTGCAGCGCCCTGGGTCCGCGTCAGGCATGGAGCTAGGACCCTCGGGGGTCCCCGGAGGGGGGGAGGGGACAGGTATAACTGGCACCTGTGGGGTGGCCTCCAGGGAGTCGAGGGGACTCAGCCTTTCTCTCCGGTCACAGCCAAGGGCAATCGGGCTTCCCCTCGAATGCAGGGGCGAAGGTCGTGCTTTTCCGCGCGCGGCGCAGGGGGAAGCGGGGGGGTGGCCTCTCTGAATCGGGGGCGTGGCGGCGCCTCGGGGAGCCTCTCTTGTTGCCTCTGAGAAGTCCAGGCCTCCTTTGACATCGCCAGGGGCTGCTGGGCTTCCCCTCGCCTCACGTCCAGGGAACTGGACTCGCTTGCCGATGGGGGTTCCTCGGGGACCTTTGGTCTTGCGGCCGGAACTGGCCCCTTGGGGCCTCTTCTCGAACCTCAGGAGAGGCGAGAGTCCCGCTCTGGAGGTGCGAGGGAATGTAGGGATTGCGATGGCATTCAGGAAGGGGATTGGACCCCCCTTTCGAGAGGAGGGGCCGACGGCGACGGGGGGGGGCCCCTCGCGAGCGGCCTCTGGAGACTCAGGGTTCCGCTCGCCTGTGGACACGGGTATCCCAGGGAACCTCTGGGGGCGCCTAGAGGGAGTCCAGCCTCCGTTGCAGCGCCAGAGAGAAGGCAGGACGGCTCTCGAGTCGCTGCAGATCCCAAGGGCCCCGTCTCGCAAGGAGGGGGGCCCGGGGGACGCCCTCGCGGTGTGGCGGGAAGCCCCGCTTTCTTGGCAGGTTGGCCCGGGGATCTCGGGGGACACCTGGAGTCGCCCGCAAGGAGTCAAGCCCCGTTCGGAGCCGGAACAGGTGCCGGGGCATGCTCTCCATGCCCTGCAAGGGAAAAGCGCCTCCTCCCTCTATGGGCGTGGCCTCACGGGGGTGTTCTCGACTTGCGGCGGTGCATTCTCGAGTTGCGGCGGGTACCCCGGCCCGTCTCCCCCGTTAGCCCAGCGGGGTCGCCATGCCTCCTTTCGAGCGGACAGGGGCCCGAGCAGCCTCGGGATTCGCCAGGAGGCGCTGCAGCGCCCTGGGTCCGCGTCAGGCATGGAGCTAGGACCCTCGGGGTCCCCGGAGGGGGGGAGGGGACAGGTATAACTGGCACCTGTGGGGTGGCCTCCAGGGAGTCGAGGGGACTCAGCCTTTCTCTCCGGTCACAGCCAAGGGCAATCGGGCTTCCCCTCGAATGCAGGGGCGAAGGTCGTGCTTTTCCGCGCGGCGCAGGGGGAAGCGGGGGTGGCCTCTCTGAATCGGGGGCGTGGCGCCTCGGGGAGCCTCTCTTGTTGCCTCTGAGAAGTCCAGGCCTCCTTTGACATCGCCAGGGGCTGCTGGGCTTCCCCTCGCCTCACGTCCAGGGAACTGGACTCGCTTGCCGATGGGGGTTCCTCGGGGACCTTTGGTCTTGCGGCCGGAACTGGCCCCTTGGGGCCTCTTCTCGAACCTCAGGAGAGGCGAGAGTCCCGCTCTGGAGGTGCGAGGGAATGTAGGGATTGCGATGGCATTCAGGAAGGGGATTGGACCCCCCTTTCGAGAGGAGGGGCCGACGGCGACGGGGGGCCCCTCGCGAGCGGCCTCTGGAGACTCAGGGTTCCGCTCGCCTGTGGACACGGGTATCCCAGGGAACCTCTGGGGGCGCCTAGAGGGAGTCCAGCCTCCGTTGCAGCGCCAGAGAGAAGGCAGGACGGCTCTCGAGTCGCTGCAGATCCCAAGGGCCCCGTCTCGCAAGGAGGGGGGCCCGGGGGACGCCCTCGCGGTGTGGCGGGAAGCCCCGCTTTCTTGGCAGGTTGGCCCGGGGATCTCGGGGGACACCTGGAGTCGCCCGCAAGGAGTCAAGCCCCGTTCGGAGCCGGAACAGGTGCCGGGGCATGCTCTCCATGCCCTGCAAGGGAAAAGCGCCTCCTCCCTCTATGGGCGTGGCCTCACGGGGGTGTTCTCGACTTGCGGCGGTGCATTCTCGAGTTGCGGCGGGTACCCCGGCCCGTCTCCCCCGTTAGCCCAGCGGGGGTCGCCATGCCTCCTTTCGAGCGGACAGGGGCCCGAGCAGCCTCGGGATTCGCCAGGAGGCGCTGCAGCGCCCTGGGTCCGCGTCAGGCATGGAGCTAGGACCCTCGGGGGGTCCCCGGAGGGGGGGAGGGGACAGGTATAACTGGCACCTGTGGGGTGGCCTCCAGGGAGTCGAGGGGACTCAGCCTTTCTCTCCGGTCACAGCCAAGGGCAATCGGGCTTCCCCTCGAATGCAGGGGCGAAGGTCGTGCTTTTCCGCGCGGCGCAGGGGGAAGCGGGGGTGGCCTCTCTGAATCGGGGGCGTGGCGCCTCGGGGAGCCTCTCTTGTTGCCTCTGAGAAGTCCAGGCCTCCTTTGACATCGCCAGGGGCTGCTGGGCTTCCCCTCGCCTCACGTCCAGGGAACTGGACTCGCTTGCCGATGGGGGTTCCTCGGGGGACCTTTGGTCTTGCGGCCGGAACTGGCCCCTTGGGGCCTCTTCTCGAACCTCAGGAGAGGCGAGAGTCCCGCTCTGGAGGTGCGAGGGAATGTAGGGATTGCGATGGCATTCAGGAAGGGGATTGGACCCCCCTTTCGAGAGGAGGGGCCGACGGCGACGGGGGGCCCCTCGCGAGCGGCCTCTGGAGACTCAGGGTTCCGCTCGCCTGTGGACACGGGTATCCCAGGGAACCTCTGGGGGCGCCTAGAGGGAGTCCAGCCTCCGTTGCAGCGCCAGAGAGAAGGCAGGACGGCTCTCGCGTCGCTGCAGATCCCAAGGGCCCCGTCTCGCAAGGAGGGGGGCCCGGGGGACGCCCTCGCGGTGTGGCGGGAAGCCCCGCTTTCTTGGCAGGTTGGCCCGGGGATCTCGGGGGGACACCTGGAGTCGCCCGCAAGGAGTCAAGCCCGTTCGGAGCCGGAACAGGTGCCGGGGCATGCTCTCCATGCCCTGCAAGGGAAAAGCGCCTCCTCCCTCTATGGGCGTGGCCTCACGGGGGTGTTCTCGACTTGCGGCGGTGCATTCTCGAGTTGCGGCGGGTACCCCGGCCCGTCTCCCCCGTTAGCCCAGCGGGGTCGCCATGCCTCCTTTCGAGCGGACAGGGGCCCGAGCAGCCTCGGGATTCGCCAGGAGGCGCTGCAGCGCCCTGGGTCCGCGTCAGGCATGGAGCTAGGACCCTCGGGGGGTCCCCGGATGGAGGGGGGAGGGGACAGGTTATAACTGGCACCTGTGGGGTGGCCTCCAGGGAGTCGAGGGGACTCAGCCTTTCTCTCCGGTCACAGCCAAGGGCAATCGGGCTTCCCCTCGAATGCAGGGGCGAAGGTCGTGCTTTTCCGCGCGGCGCAGGGGGAAGCGGGGGTGGCCTCTCTGAATCGGGGGCGTGGCGCCTCGGGGAGCCTCTCTTGTTGCCTCTGAGAAGTCCAGGCCTCCTTTGACATCGCCAGGGGCTGCTGGGCTTCCCCTCGCCTCACGTCCAGGGAACTGGACTCGCTTGCCGATGGGGGTTCCTCGGGGACCTTTGGTCTTGCGGCCGGAACTGGC
>JAGTYA010000291.1:0-32181 GCA_024291935.2 Okapia johnstoni | reverse complement strand
AGAGCTCTCTGCTACAGAGCAGACATGGGGAAATAGCTCTGAAGAACAATGGCTCTGCTCCCAGGGACTCAGTTTCCCAGTCAGAACAGACTTAGTCTCCAGAGCTCTCTGCTACAGAGCAGACATGGGGAAAAAGCGCTGTGGACGGTGCCTTCACGTTCCAGGGCACTGTCGAATCCTTACCTGGGCTTTGGAGCCTAGGCACTGTGGCCTCTTTCACTGACTTTCCAGGTATCACTTCCCAGCCCCTTGTGATTTTCAGCCAGATGCAGCCTTGCAGGGTCTCTTCCTTAGAGTCAAAAAAGGTAGCCCAAGGGACTGCTTATTCAGTCTTCCCTGGTGCAAGAGGTGTTTGGCTGTGAAGACGCCAGAACAATGGCTCTGCTCCCAGGGCCTCAGTTTCCCAGTCAGAACAGACCTAGTCTCCAGAGCTCTCTGCTACAGAGCAGACATGGGGAAATAGCTCTGAGGAGGGTTCCTTGAGGCTCCCTGCCTTGGGGAAGCCCTACCCGGGTGCTGGGGCCTAGGCACTGTGGCCTCTTTCACTGACTTTCCAGGTATCACTTCCCAGCCCCTTGTGATTTTCAGCCAGATGCAGCCTTGCAGGGTCTCTTCCTTAGAGTCAAAAAAGGTAGCCCAAGGGACTGCTTATTCAGTCTTCCCTGGTGCAAGAGGTGTTTGGCTGTGAAGACGCCAGAACAATGGCTCTGCTCCCAGGGCCTCAGTTTCCCAGTCAGAACAGACCTAGTCTCCAGAGCTCTCTGCTACAGAGCAGACATGGGGAAAAAGCGCTGTGGAGGGTGCCTTCACGTTCCAGGGCACTGTCGAAGCCTTACCTGGGCTTTGGATCCTAGGCACTGTGGCCTCTTTCACTGACTTTCCAGGTATCACTTCCCAGCCCCTTGTGATTTTCAGCCAGATGCAGCCTTGCAGGGTCTCTTCCTTAGAGTCAAAAAAGGTAGCCCAAGGGACTGCTTATTCAGTCTTCCCTGGTGCAAGAGGTGTTTGGCTGTGAAGACGCCAGAACAATGGCTCTGCTCCCAGGGCCTCAGTTTCCCAGTCAGAACAGACCTAGTCTCCAGAGCTCTCTGCTACAGAGCAGACATGGGGAAAAA
Organism: Okapia johnstoni; assembly: GCA_024291935.2. Classification (NCBI taxonomy): domain Eukaryota; kingdom Metazoa; phylum Chordata; class Mammalia; order Artiodactyla; family Giraffidae; genus Okapia; species Okapia johnstoni. The sequence goes on along the minus strand of JAGTYA010000291.1, from coordinate 31,066 downwards.
GCTCTGAGGAGGGTGCCTTCAGGTTCCCTGCCTTGTCGAAGCCCTACCTGGGCTTTGGAGCCTAGGCACTGTGGCCTCTTTCACTGACTTTCCAGGTATCACTTCCCAGCCCCTTGTGATTTTCAGCCAGATGCAGCCTTGCAGGGTCTCTTCCTTAGAGTCAAAAAAGGTAGCCCAAGGGACTGCTTATTCAGTCTTCCCTGGTGCAAGAGGTGTTTGGCTGTGAAGACGCCAGAACAATGGCTCTGCTCCCAGGGCCTCAGTTTCCCAGTCAGAACAGACCTAGTCTCCAGAGCTCTCTGCTACAGAGCAAACATGGGGAAATAGCTCTGAGGAGGGTTCCTTGAGGCTCCCTGACTTGGGGAAACCCTACACGGTGCTGGGGCCTAAGCACTATTGCCTCTTTCACTGACTTTCCAGGTATCACTTCCCAGCCCCTTGTGATTTTCAGCCAGATGCAGCCTTGCAGGGTCTCTTCCTTAGAGTCAAAAAAGGTAGCCCAAGGGAATGCTTATTCAGTCTTCCCTGGTGCAAGAGGTGTTTGGCTATGAAGACGCCAGAACAATGGCTCTGCTCCCAGCGCCTCAGTTTCCCAGTCAGAACAGACCTAGTCTCCAGAGCTCTCTGCTACAGAGCAGACATGGGGAAAAAGCGCTGTGGAGGGTGCCTTCACGTTCCAGGGCACTGTCGAAGCCTTACCTGGGCTTTGGAGCCTAGGCACTGTGGCCTCTTTCACTGACTTTCCAGGTATCACTTCCCAGCCCCTTGTGATTTTCAGCCAGATGCAGCCTTGCAGGGTCTCTTCCTTAGAGTCAAAAAAGGTAGCCCAAGGGACTGCTTATTCAGTCTTCCCTGGTGCAAGAGGTGTTTGGCTGTGTAGACGCCAGAACAATGGCTCTGTTCCCAGGGCCTCAGTTTCCCAGTCAGAACAGACCTAGTCTTCAGAGCTCACTTCTACAGAGCAGACATGGGGAAAAAGCGCTCTGGAGGGTTCCTTGAGGCGTTCCAGGGCACTGTCGAAGCCTTACCTGGGCTGGGAGCCTAGGCACTGTGGCCTCTTTCACTGACTTTCCAGGTATCACTTCCCAGCCCCTTGTGATTTTCAGCCAGATGCAGCCTTGCAGGGTCTCTTCCTTAGAGTCAAAAAAGGTAGCCCAAGGGACTGCTTATTCAGTCTTCCCTGGTGCAAGAGGTGTTTGGCTGTGAAGACGCCAGAACAATGGCTCTGCTCCCAGGGCCTCAGTTTCCCAGTCAGAACAGACCTAGTCTCCAGAGCTCTCTGCTACAGAGAGCAGACATGGGGAAAAAGCGCTGTGGGAGGTGCCTTCAGGTTCCAGGGCTTGTCGAAGCCCTACCCGGGCTTTGGAGCCTAGGCACTGTGGCCTCTTTCACTGACTTTCCAGTATCACTTCCCAGCCCCTTGTGATTTTCAGCCAGATGCAGCCTTGCAGGGTCTCTTCCTTAGAGTCAAAAAAGGTAGCCCAAGGGACTGCTTATTCAGTCTTCCCTGGTGCAAGAGGTGTTTGGCTGTGAAGACGCCAGAACAATGGCTCTGCTCCCAGGGCCTCAGTTTCCCAGTCAGAACAGACCTAGTCTCCAGAGCTCTCTGCTACAGAGCAGACATGGGGAAATAGCTCTGAGGAGGGTTCCTTGACGTTCCCTGCCTTGTCGAAGCCCTTACCTGGGTGCTTTGGAGCCTAGGCACTGTGGCCTCTTTCACTGACTTTCCAGGTATCACTTCCCAGCCCCTTGTGATTTTCAGCCAGATGCAGCCTTGCAGGGTCTCTTCCTTAGAGTCAAAAAAGGTAGCCCAAGGGACTGCTTATTCAGTCTTCCCTGGTGCAAGAGGTGTTTGGCTGTGAAGACGCCAGAACAATGGCTCTGCTCCCAGGGCCTCAGTTTCCCAGTCAGAACAGACCTAGTCTCCAGAGCTCTCTGCTACAGAGCAGACATGGGGAAAAAGCGCTGTGGAGGGTTTCCTTCACGTTCCAGGGCACTGTCGAAGCCTTACCTGGGCTTTGGGGCCTAGGCACTGTGGCCTCTTTCACTGACTTTCCAGGTATCACTTCCCAGCCCCTTGTGATTTTCAGCCAGATGCAGCCTTGCAGGGTCTCTTCCTTAGAGTCAAAAAAGGTAGCCCAAGGGACTGCTTATTCAGTCTTCCCTGGTGCAAGAGGTGTTTGGCTGTGAAGACGCCAGAACAATGGCTCTGCTCCCAGGGCCTCAGTTTCCCAGTCAGAACAGACCTAGTCTCCAGAGCTCTCTGCTACAGAGCAGACATGGGGAAAAAGCTCTGAGGAGGGTGCCTTCACGTTCCAGGCACTGTCGAAGCCTTACCTGGGCTTTGGAGCCTAGGCACTGTGGCCTCTTTCACTGACTTTCCAGGTATCACTTCCCAGCCCCTTGTGATTTTCAGCCAGATGCAGCCTTGCAGGGTCTCTTCCTTAGAGTCAAAAAAGGTAGCCCAAGGGACTGCTTATTCAGTCTTCCCTGGTGCAAGAGGTGTTTGGCTGTGAAGACGCCAGAACAATGGCTCTGCTCCCAGGGCCTCAGTTTCCCAGTCAGAACAGACCTAGTCTCCAGAGCTCTCTGCTACAGAGCAGACATGGGGAAAAAGCGCTGTGGAGGGTGCCTCACGTTCCAGGGCACTGTCGAAGCCTTACCTGGGCTTTGGAGCCTAGGCACTGTGGCCTCTTTCACTGACTTTCCAGGTATCACTTCCCAGCCCCTTGTGATTTTCAGCCAGATGCAGCCTTGCAGGGTCTCTTCCTTAGAGTCAAAAAAGGTAGCCCAAGGGACTGCTTATTCAGTCTTCCCTGGTGCAAGAGGTGTTTGGCTGTGAAGACGCCAGAACAATGGCTCTGCTCCCAGGGCCTCAGTTTCCCAGTCAGAACAGACCTAGTCTCCAGAGCTCTCTGCTACAGAGCAGACATGGGGAAAAAGCTCTGTGGAGGGTCCCTTGAGGTTCCAGGGCACTGTCGAAGCCCTACCCGGGCTGCTGGGGCCTAGGCACTGTGGCCTCTTTCACTGACTTTCCAGGTATCACTTCCCAGCCCCTTGTGATTTTCAGCCAGATGCAGCCTTGCAGGGTCTCTTCCTTAGAGTCAAAAAAGGTAGCCCAAGGGACTGCTTATTCAGTCTTCCCTGGTGCAAGAGGTGTTTGGCTGTGAAGACGCCAGAACAATGGCTCTGCTCCCCAGGGCCTCAGTTTCCCAGTCAGAACAGACCTAGTCTCCAGAGCTCTCTGCTACAGAGCAGACATGGGGAAATAGCTCTGAGGAGGGTTCCTTGAGGCTCCCTGCACTGTCGAAGCCCTACCCGGGTGCTGGGGCCTAGGCACTGTGGCCTCTTTCACTGACTTTCCAGGTATCACTTCCCAGCCCCTTGTGATTTTCAGCCAGATGCAGCCTTGCAGGGTCTCTTCCTTAGAGTCAAAAAAGGTAGCCCAAGGGACTGCTTATTCAGTCTTCCCTGGTGCAAGAGGTGTTTGGCTGTGAAGACGCCAGAACAATGGCTCTGCTCCCAGGGCCTCAGTTTCCCAGTCAGAACAGACCTAGTCTCCAGAGCTCTCTGCTACAGAGCAGACATGGGGAAAAAGCGCTGTGGAGGGTGCCTTCACGTTCCAGGGCACTGTCGAAGCCTTACCTGGGCTTTGGAGCCTAGGCACTGTGGCCTCTTTCACTGACTTTCCAGGTATCACTTCCCAGCCCCTTGTGATTTTCAGCCAGATGCAGCCTTGCAGGGTCTCTCTTCCTTAGAGTCAAAAAAGGTAGCCCAAGGGACTGCTTATTCAGTCTTCCCTGGTGCAAGAGGTGTTTGGCTGTGAAGACGCCAGAACAATGGCTCTGCTCCCAGGGCCTCAGTTTCCCAGTCAGAACAGACCTAGTCTCCAGAGCTCTCTGCTACAGAGCAGACATGGGGAAAAAGCTCTGAGGAGGGTTCCTTGACGTTCCCCTGCCTTGGGGAAGCCCTACCTGGGCTGCTGGGGCCTAGGCACTGTGGCCTCTTTCACTGACTTTCCAGGTATCACTTCCCAGCCCCTTGTGATTTTCAGCCAGATGCAGCCTTGCAGGGTCTCTTCCTTAGAGTCAAAAAAGGTAGCCCAAGGGACTGCTTATTCAGTCTTCCCTGGTGCAAGGTGTTTTTGGGCTGTGAAGACGCCAGAACAATGGCTCTGCTCCCAGGGCCTCAGTTTCCCAGTCAGAACAGACCTAGTCTCCAGAGCTCTCTGCTACAGAGCAGACATGGGGAAAAAGCTCTGTGGAGGGTGCCTTCACGTTCCAGGGCACTGTCGAAGCCTTACCTGGGCTTTGGAGCCTAGGCACTGTGGCCTCTTTCACTGACTTTCCAGGTATCACTTCCCAGCCCCTTGTGATTTTCAGCCAGATGCAGCCTTGCAGGGTCTCTTCCTTAGAGTCAAAAAAGGTAGCCCAAGGGACTGCTTATTCAGTCTTCCCTGGTGCAAGAGGTGTTTGGCTGTGAAGACGCCAGAAACAATGGCTCTGCTCCCAGGGCCTCAGTTTCCCCAGTCAGAACAGACCTAGTCTCCAGAGCTCTCTGCTACAGAGCAGACATGGGAAAAAAAGCGCTGAGGAGGGGGTGCCTTCACGTTCCAGGGCACTGTCGAAGCCTTACCTGGGCTTTGGAGCCTAGGCACTGTGGCCTCTTTCACTGACTTTCCAGGTATCACTTCCCAGCCCCTTGTGATTTTCAGCCAGATGCAGCCTTGCAGGGTCTCTTCCTTAGAGTCAAAAAAGGTAGCCCAAGGGACTGCTTATTCAGTCTTCCCTGGTGCAAGAGGTGTTTGGCTGTGAAGACGCCAGAACAATGGCTCTGCTCCCAGGGCCTCAGTTTCCCAGTCAGAACAGACCTAGTCTCCAGAGCTCTCTGCTACAGAGCAGACATGGGGAAAAAGCTCTGTGGAGGGTGCCTTCACGTTCCAGGGCACTGTCGAAGCCCTTACCTGGGCTTTGGAGCCTAGGCACTGTGGCCTCTTTCACTGACTTTCCAGGTATCACTTCCCAGCCCCTTGTGATTTTCAGCCAGATGCAGCCTTGCAGGGTCTCTTCCTTAGAGTCAAAAAAGGTAGCCCAAGGGACTGCTTATTCAGTCTTCCCTGGTGCAAGAGGTGTTTGGCTGTGAAGACGCCAGAACAATGGCTCTGCTCCCAGGGCCTCAGTTTCCCAGTCAGAACAGACCTAGTCTCCAGAGCTCTCTGCTACAGAGCAGACATGGGGAAAAAATCTCTCTGAGGAGGGTTCCTTCAGGCTCCCTGCACTGTCGAAGAGCCTTACTGGGCTTTGGAGCCTAGGCACTGTGGCCTCTTTCACTGACTTTCCAGGTATCACTTCCCAGCCCCTTGTGATTTTCAGCCAGATGCAGCCTTGCAGGGTCTCTTCCTTTAGAGTCAAAAAAGGTAGCCCAAGGGACTGCTTATTCAGTCTTCCCTGGTGCAAGAGGTGTTTGGCTGTGAAGACGCAGAACAATGGCTCTGCTCCCAGGGCCTCAGTTTCCCAGTCAGAACAGACCTAGTCTCCAGAGCTCTCTGCTACAGAGCAGACATGGGGAAAAAGCGCTGTGGAGGGTGCCTTCACGTTACAGGGCACTGTCGAAGCCCTTACCTGGCTTTGGAGCCTAGGCACTGTGGCCTCTTTCACTGACTTTCCAGGTATCACTTCCCAGCCCCTTGTGATTTTCAGCCAGATGCAGCCTTGCAGGGTCTCTTCCTTAGAGTCAAAAAAGGTAGCCCAAGGGACTGCTTATTCAGTCTTCCCTGGTGCAAGAGGTGTTTGGCTGTGAAGACGCCAGAACAATGGCTCTGCTCCCAGGGCCTCAGTTTCCCAGTCAGAACAGACCTAGTCTCCAGAGCTCTCTGCTACAGAGCAGACATGGGGAATTACCTCTGAGGAGGGTGCCTTGAGGCTCCCTGCCTGTCGGGAAGCCTACCCTGGCTTTGGAGCCTAGGCACTGTGGCCTCTTTCACTGACTTTCCAGGTATCACTTCCCAGCCCCTTGTGATTTTCAGCCAGATGCAGCCTTGCAGGGTCTCTTCCTTAGAGTTAAAAAAGGTAGCCCAAGGGACTGCTTATTCAGTCTTCCCTGGTGCAAGAGGTGTTTGGCTGTGAAGACGCCAGAACAATGGCTCTGCTCCCAGGGCCTCAGTTTCCCAGTCAGAACAGACCTAGTCTCCAGAGCTCTCTGCTACAGAGCAGACATGGGGAAAAAGCGCTGTGGAGGGTGCCTTCACGTTCCAGGGCACTGTCGAAGCCTTACCTGGGCTTTGGAGCCTAGGCACTGTGGCCTCTTTCACTGACTTTCCAGGTATTATTTCCCAGCCCCTTGTGATTTTCAGCCAGATGCAGCCTTGCAGGGTCTCTTCCTTAGAGTCAAAAAAGGTAGCCCAAGGGACTGCTTATTCAGTCTTCCCTGGTGCAAGAGGTGTTTGGCTGTGAAGACGCCAGAACAATGGCTCTGCTCCCAGGGCCTCAGTTTTCCCAGTCAGAACAGACCTAGTCTCCAGAGCTCTCTGCTACAGAGCAGACATGGGGAAAAAAGCTCTGGAGGGGGTTTCACGTTCCAGGGCTCCCTGCCTTGGGGAAGCCCTACCCGGGGCTTTGGGCCTAGGCACTGTGGCCTCTTTCACTGACTTTCCAGGTATCACTTCCCAGCCCCTTGTGATTTTCAGCCAGATGCAGCCTTGCAGGGTCTCTTCCTTAGAGTCAAAAAAGGTAGCCCAAGGGACTGCTTATTCAGTCTTCCCTGGTGCAAGAGGTGTTTGGCTGTGAAGACGCCAGAACAATGGCTCTGCTCCCAGGGCCTCAGTTTCCCAGTCAGAACAGACCTAGTCTCCCAGAGCTCTCTGCTACAGAGCAGACATGGGAAAAAGCTCTGAGGAGGGTGCCTTCACGTTCCAGGGCACTGTCGAAGCCTTACCTGGGCTTTGGAGCCTAGGCACTGTGGCCTCTTTCACTGACTTTCCAGGTATCACTTCCCAGCCCCTTGTGATTTCAGCCAGATGCAGCCTTGCAGGGTCTCTTCCTTAGAGTCAAAAAAAGGTAGCCCAAGGGACTGCTTATTCAGTCTTCCCTGGTGCAAGAGGTGTTTGGCTGTGAAGACGCCAGAACAATGGCTCTGCTCCCAGGGCCTCAGTTTCCCAGTCAGAACAGACCTAGTCTCCAGAGCTCTCTGCTACAGAGCAGACATGGGGAAAAAGCGCTGTGGAGGGTGCCTTCACGTTCCAGGGCACTGTCGAAGCCTTACCTGGGCTTTGGAGCCTAGGCACTGTGGCCTCTTTCACTGACTTTCCAGGTATCACTTCCCAGCCCCTTGTGATTTTCAGCCAGATGCAGCCTTGCAGGGTCTCTTCCTTAGAGTCAAAAAAAAGGTAGCCCAAGGGACTGCTTATTCAGTCTTCCCTGGTGCAAGAGGTGTTTTGGCTGTGAAGACGCCAGAACAATGGCTCTGCTCCCAGGGCCTCAGTTTCCCAGTCAGAACAGACCTAGTCTCCAGAGCTCTCTGCTACAGAGCAGACATGGGGAAAAAGCGCTGTGGAGGGTGCCTTCACGTTCCAGGGCACTGTCGAAGCCCTACCTGGGCTTTGGAGCCTAGGCACTGTGGCCTCTTTCACTGACTTTCCAGGTATCACTTCCCAGCCCCTTGTGATTTTCAGCCAGATGCAGCCTTGCAGGGTCTCTTCCTTAGAGTCAAAAAAGGTAGCCCAAGGGACTGCTTATTCAGTCTTCCCTGGTGCAAGAGGTGTTTGGCTGTGAAGACGCCAGAACAATGGCTCTGCTCCCAGGGCCTCAGTTTCCCAGTCAGAACAGACCTAGTCTCCAGAGCTCTCTGCTACAGAGCAGACATGGGGAAATAGCTCTGAGGAGGGTTCCTTGAGGCTCCCTGCCTTGGGATGACCTACCCGGGCTTTGGAGCCTAGGCACTGTGGCCTCTTTCACTGACTTTCCAGGTATCACTTCCCAGCCCCTTGTGATTTTCAGCCAGATGCAGCCTTGCAGGGTCTCTTCCTTAGAGTCAAAAAAGGTAGCCCAAGGGACTGCTTATTCAGTCTTCCCTGGTGCAAGAGGTGTTTGGCTGTGAAGACGCCAGAACAATGGCTCTGCTCCCAGGGCCTCAGTATCCCAGTCAGAACAGACCTAGTCTCCAGAGCTCTCTGCTACAGAGCAGACATGGGGAAAAAGCGCTGTGGAGGGTGCCTTCACGTTCCAGGGCACTGTCGAAGCCTTACCTGGGCTTTGGAGCCTAGGCACTGTGGCCTCTTTCACTGACTTTCCAGGTATCACTTCCCAGCCCCTTGTGATTTTCAGCCAGATGCAGCCTTGCAGGGTCTCTTCCTTAGAGTCAAAAAAGGTAGCCCAAGGGACTGCTTATTCAGTCTTCCTGGTGCAAGAGGTGTTTGGCTGTGAAGACGCCAGAACAATGGCTCTGCTCCCAGGGCCTCAGTTTCCCAGTCAGAACAGACCTAGTCTCCAGAGCTCTCTGCTACAGAGCAGACATGGGGAAAAAGCTCTGAGGAGGGTTTCCTTCACGTTCCAGGCCACTGTCGAAGCCTACCCTGGGGCTTTGGGGCCTAGGCACTGTGGCCTCTTTCACTGACTTTCCAGGTATCACTTCCCAGCCCCTTGTGATTTTCAGCCAGATGCAGCCTTGCAGGGTCTCTTCCTTAGAGTCAAAAAAGGTAGCCCAAGGGACTGCTTATTCAGTCTTCCCTGGTGCAAGAGGTGTTTGGCTGTGAAGACGCCAGAACAATGGCTCTGCTCCCAGGGCCTCAGTTTCCCAGTCAGAACAGACCTAGTCTCCAGAGCTCTCTGCTACAGAGCAGACATGGGGAAAAAGCGCTGTGGAGGGTGCCTTCACGTTCCAGGGCACTGTCGAAGCCTTACCTGGGCTTTGGAGCCTAGGCACTGTGGCCTCTTTCACTGACTTTCCAGGTATCACTTCCCAGCCCCTTGTGATTTTCAGCCAGATGCAGCCTTGCAGGGTCTCTTCCTTAGAGTCAAAAAAGGTAGCCCAAGGGACTGCTTATTCAGTCTTCCCTGGTGCAAGAGGTGTTTGGCTGTGAAGACGCCAGAACAATGGCTCTGCTCCCAGGGCCTCAGTTTCCCAGTCAGAACAGACCTAGTCTCCAGAGCTCTCTGCTACAGAGCAGACATGGGGAAATAGCTCTGAGGAGGGTTCCTTGAGGCTCCCTGCCTTGGGGAAGCCCTACCCGGGGGGCTTTGGGGAGCCTAGGCACTGTGGCCTCTTTCACACTGACTTTCCAGGTATCACTTCCAGCCCCATTGTGATTTTAAGCCAGATGCAGCCTTTCCGGGTTCTATTCATTAGGAGTCAAATAAGAGTAGCCAAAGGGACGCTTATTCAGTCTTCCCTGGTGCAAGAGGTGTTTGGCTGTGAAGACGCGGAAGAACAATGGCTCTGCTCCCAGGGCCATCAGTTTCCCAGTCAGAACAGAACTAGTCTCCAGAGCTCTCTTGCTACAGAGCAGACATGGGGAAATAGCTCTGTGAGGAGGGTTCATGAGGCTCTTGGCACTGTGGGGAGCCTTACCCGGGTGACTGGGAGCCTAGGCATGTGTGCATCTTTCTACAGAATTTTCCTGGTTATCACTTCCCAGTCCCTTGTGAGTATTCAGCCAGTGCAGCCGTTGCAGGGTCTCTTCCTTTAGAGTCACTAATGGTACCCCAAGGGAATGCTTATTCAGTTCTTCCCTGGTACAAGAGGTGTATTGGCCTGTGAAGACGCTGATCTATGGCTCTGCTCCCAGGTCCTCAAATTTTCCCAGTCAAGAACACACCTAGTCTCCAGAGCTGCTCGCTACAGAGCCGACCATGGGGGAACGACGCTGTGGAGGGTGCCTTCAGCTCCCTGGGCACGCGTCGAAGCCTAACCGGTGCTTTGGAGCATTGGCTCAGTGACCTCTTTCACTGAGGTTTCAGGTATCACTTCCAAGCCCCTTGTGATTTTCAGCCAGATGGCCCCCCAAAACCTTCAGTCTCTTCCTTAAGTCAAAAAAATAGCCCAATGACGGCTTATTCATCTTCCCGTGCAAGTGGTAGTTTCCTGTGAAGACCCAAACAATGGCTCTGCTCCCCAGCCTCAGTTCCAATCAAACAGACCTAGTCTCCAAGCTCTCTGCTACAGAGCAACATGAGGAAATAACTCTGAAGGTTTCCTTGAGCTCCCTGCCGGGGAAACCCTACCCGTATGGCCCTAGCACTGGGCCTCTATCCCTGACTTCCAGGTACACTTCCCAGACCACGTGTGAATTTACACCAAACACTGCCAGTCTCTTCCTTAGATCAAAAAATTACCCAAAGGACTGCTTTTAATTTTCAGTCTCTTCCCCTGGTGCCAAAGAGGTTTTGGCTGTGAAGACTCAAAGCAATTGGCTCTGCTCCCACCCTCAGTTTCCCATCAAACACACCTATCTCCAACTCTCTCTACAGTAGCAGACATGGAAATAGCTCTGAGATTCCTACCCCTGCCTTGGAAGCCCTACCACGGGCGCTGGGGCCTTCGCACTGTGCCCTCTTCCTACTGACTTTCCTTAATCACTTCCCACCCCTTGTGATTTCACAAGATCAGCCTGCAGTCTCTTCCTTAATCAAAAAAGGAGCCCCAAACTGCTTATTCATCTTCCCCTGGTGCAAGAGGTGTTTGGCTGTGAAGACGCCAGAACAATGGCTCTGCTCCCAGGGCCTCAGTTTCCCAGTCAGAACAGACCTAGTCTCCCAGAGCTCTCTGCTACAGAGCAGACATGGGGAAAGCGCTGTGGAGGGTTTCCTTCAGGTTCCAGGGCACTTGTCGAAGCCCTTACCCCTGGGGCTTTGGAGCCTAGGCACTGTGGCCTCTTTCACTGACTTTCCAGGTATCACTTCCCAGCCCCTTGATTTTTTCAGCCAGATGCAGCCTTGCAGGGTCTCTTCCTTAGAGTCAAAAAAAAGGTAGCCCAAGGGACTGCTTATTCAGTCTTCCCTGGTGCAAGAGGTGTTTGCTGTGAAGACGCCAGAACAATGGCTCTGCTCCCAGGGCCTCAGTTTCCCAGTCAGAACAGACCTAGTCTCCAGAGCTCTCTGCTACAGAGCAGACATGGGGAAAAAGCTCTGTGGAGGGTGCCTTCACACGTCCCAGGGCACTGTCGAAGCCTTACCTGGGCTTGGGGCCTAGGCACTGTGGCCTCTTTCACTGACTTTCCAGGTATCACTTCCCAGCCCCTTGTGATTTTCAGCAGATGCAAGCCTTGCAGGGTCTCTCTCCTTAGAGTCAAAAAAGGTAGCCCAAGGGACTGCTTATTCAGTCTTCCCTGGTGCAAGAGGTGTGTTTGGCTGTGAAGACGCCAGAACAATGGCTCTGCTCCCAGGGCCTCAGTTTCCCAGTCAGAACAGACCTAGTCTCCAGAGCTCTCTGCTACAGAGCAGACATGGGGAAAAAGCGCTGTGAGGAGGGTGCCTTCACGTTCCAGGGCACTGTCGAAGCCTTACCTGGGCTTTGGAGCCTAGGCACTGTGGCCTCTTTCACTGACTTTCCAGGTATCACTTCCCAGCCCCTTGTGATTTTCAGCCAGATGCAGCCTTGCAGGGTCTCTTCCTTAGAGTCAAAAAAGGTAGCCCAAGGGACTGCTTATTCAGTCTTCCCTGGTGCAAGAGGTGTTTGGCTGTGAAGACGCCAGAACAATGGCTCTGCTCCCAGGGCCTCAGTTTCCCAGTCAGAACAGACCTAGTCTCCAGAGCTCTCTGCTACAGAGCAGACATGGGGAAAAAGCTCTGAGGAGGGTTCCTTGAGGTTCCAGGCCTTGGGGAAGCCCTACCCGGGCTTTGGAGCCTAGGCACTGTGGCCTCTTTCACTGACTTTCCAGGTATCACTTCCCAGCCCCTTGTGATTTTCAGCCAGATGCAGCCTTGCAGGGTCTCTTCCTTAGAGTCAAAAAAGGTAGCCCAAGGGACTGCTTATTCAGTCTTCCCTGGTGCAAGAGGTGTTTGGCTGTGAAGACGCCAGAACAATGGCTCTGCTCCCAGGGCCTCAGTTTCCCAGTCAGAACAGACCTAGTCTCCAGAGCTCTCTGCTACAGAGCAGACATGGGGAAAAAGCGCTGTGGAGGGTGCCTTCACGTTCCAGGGCACTGTCGAAGCCTTACCCTGGGCTTTGGAGCCTAGGCACTGTGGCCTCTTTCACTGACTTTCCAGGTATCACTTCCCAGCCCCTTGTGATTTTCAGCCAGATGCAGCCTTGCAGGGTCTCTTCCTTAGAGTCAAAAAAGGTAGCCCAAGGGACTGCTTATTCAGTCTTCCCTGGTGCAAGAGGTGTTTGGCTGTGAAGACGCCAGAACAATGGCTCTGCTCCCAGGGCCTCAGTTTCCCAGTCAGAACAGACCTAGTCTCCAGAGCTCTCTGCTACAGAGCAGACATGGGGAAAAAGCTCTGTGGAGGGTGCCTTCAGGTTCCCTGCCACTGTCGAAAGCCCTACCCGGGCTTTGGGGCCCTAGGCACTGTGGCCTCTTTCACTGACTTTCCAGGTATCACTTCCCAGCCCCTTGTGATTTTCAGCCAGATGCAGCCTTGCAGGGTCTCTTCCTTAGAGTCAAAAAAGGTAGCCCAAGGGACTGCTTATTCAGTCTTCCCTGGTGCAAGAGGTGTTTGGCTGTGAAGACGCCAAACAAATGCTCACTCCCGCCTCATTCCCAGTCGAAACAGACCTAGTCTTCCAACTCTCCTACAAGCAGACATGGAAAAGAGCTCTAGAGAGTCCGTGAGCTCCCTGCCTTGGGGAAAGCCCTACCCCGTCGGGCCTCAGCACTGGGCCTCTTTCACTGACATTCTTAGCACTCCCAGGCCCTATGATTTCAGCCAATGCAGCCTTGCAGGGTCCTTCCTTAGAGTCAAAAAAAAGGTAGCCAAAGGGACTTGCTTATTCATCCTCTTACCTGGTGCAAGAGAGTGTGTTTGGCTGGAAGACGCCAGAACAATTGGCTCTGCCTCCCAGGGCCTCAGTTTACCCAGTTAACAGAACACTACCTAGTTCTCCTGAGAACTCTCTGCTACAAGCATACTCTCTCATGCTGGAGAAGAATAGCCACATCTGTGCGTGAGGAGCAATCCTTTCACAGGCTTCCAACTTATCACTGTCGAAGCCCTTGTACACACTCAGGGGCTTTGGAGCTCGTTGGATTAAAAAAGTAAAGGACTGCTTATTCACTCTTTCACTTGGCTGTGAATACATTGCCAGGCCATATCCACTTCTCCAGCCAAACCTTGTGATCTCATTTACAGAGCAGATGCCAGCTCTTGCACGGGTGCTCTTCCTCTTTAGCACTGTCAATATTAAATGCAAGGATCTAGCCCACCCTTGATATGCTTGCTAATTCAGTCTACCCCTAGTGTCAAGAGATTGTTATGGCTTCCCTGTCAGAGGACGCCAGAACACAAACAATGCTCTGCTCCCAGGGCCTCAGTTTCAACCAGTCCAGAGAACAGGACCTAGTCTCCAATAAGCTCTCTGCTACAGAGCAGACAATGGGGAAATAGCTCTGAGGGCCTAGGGATGCCTTACACGGACTTCCTATCACTTGCATTGTGTCTACAGCCAATTACCGTGAGCTTTGGAGGGATTCCTAAGGAACTGTATTGGCCTTTCTTTCAAAGTTGACTTTCTCAGGTATTCACTTCCCAGCCCCTTAGTGATTTTCAGCCAGATGCAGCCTTGCAGGACGTCTCTTCCTTAGAGTCAAAAAAGGTTAGCCCAACTGGGACCTGCTTATTCTCAGTCTTCCCTGGTGCAAGGAGGTGTTTGGCTGTGAATAGACACGCCAGAACAATGGCTCTGCTCCCATGGCCTCAGTTTCCCAGTCAGACACAGACCTAGTCTCCAGAGCTCTCTGCTACAGAGGGAGCAGACATGGGGGGAATAAAGCGCTGGAGGAGGGTTCCCTTCCAGGCTAATGTCCAGCTATACATGTCGAAGCCTTACCCTGGGCTTTACACTGTCATTAGGGCACTGGGTGGCCTACTTTCACTGACTTTGCTGGTGGTATCAAATGTTATCGCAGCCCCTTGTTGATTTTCAGCCCAGATGCAGCCTTGCCCAGGATATGGTCTCTTCCCGTAGAGTCACAAACATAGTCTACACATCAAATATGTAGCCGACAAGGGACTTAATTTTAGGTCAGTCTTAGGCTCCATCTGGTGCAATGAGGTTGTTTGGGCATGTTTCAAGGGTACACTGCCTTCCAGAACAATGGAACTCTCTGCTCCACAGGGCCTCAGTTTCCCCAGTCCTTTAGAACAAGACCTAGTACTCCTCCAGAGCTTCTCTGCTACAGAAGAGCATTACATGGGGAAATTAGCTATCTGTGGAGGGTTTCCTTCAGACGTTCCAGGCCTCCCAAACCGAAGCCTGGACCTGGGCTTTGGAGCTCTGAGGAGCCTGAGGGCACTGATGGCCCTCTTTCAGCTGACTTTCCTACAGGTATCACTTTCCCAGCCCCCTTGTGATGTATTCTCAGCCATGATGCAGCCTTTGCAGGGTCTCATTCCTTAGAGTCTAAAAAAGGTAGCCAAGGGACTGCTTTATTCAGTCTTCCCTGGTGCATAGATGCGTGTTTGGCTGTGAAGACGCCAGAAACAATGGCTCTGCTCCCAGGGCCTCAGTTTTCCCATAGTCAGAAACTGACCTAGTCTCCAGAGCTCTCTGCTACACAGAGCAGACATCATGTGGAAAATAGCTCTGTGGAGGGTGCCTTTGACGTGTCCAGGGCTTACTGTTGGGAGCCCTACCCGGGTGGGCTTTGGAGCCTAGGCATCTGTGGCCTCCTTTCAACTGACTTTCCAGGGTATCACTTCCCAGCCCCTTGTGTGATTTTCAGCCAGGATGCAGGTGTGCATGGCAGGGGGCGGCTGACGGTCTCTTCCTTTAGAGTCAAAAAAAGGTAACTGCCCAAGGGACTGCTTATTCAGTTCTTCTTCCCTGGTGCAAGAGGGGTGTTTGGCTGTGAAGACGCCAGAACAATGGCTCTGCTCCCAGGGCCTCAAGTTTCCCAGTCAGAACAGACCTAGTCTCCAGACTGCTCTCTGCTACAGAGAAGCAGACATGGGGAAAAAAAGCGCTGTGTGAGAGGTGCCTTTCACGGCTCCAGGGCACTGGGGAATCCCCTACCTGGGCTTTGCTGAGGGCCTAGGCACACTGGGCCTCTTTTCACTGACTTTCCAGGTATCACTTCCCAGCACCCCTTGTGATTTTCAGACCAGATATGGCAGCCTTGCAGGGTCTCTTCCTTAGAGTCAAAAAAGGTAGCCCAAGGGAACTGCTTATTCAGGTCTGGGTCTGCCTGGTGCAAGAGGCCTGGCTGTTTGAGCTGTGAAAGGACGCCAGAACAAATGGCTCTGCTCCCAGGGCCTCTCAGTTTCCCAGTCAGAACAGACCTACAGTCTCCAGAGCCATCTCTCTGCTACAGAGTTGGACATCCCAGGGACATTTTCAGTCACTGAGGGAAATAGCCTTATGTGGAAAGGTGTGCCTTGACTTATTCTCCCTGGTGCAAGAGTAGGGAAGCCTTACCCTGGGGTGCTGGGAGGGGCCTAGGGACTGTGTGCTCTGCCTATTTTGGCAACTTCACTGACTTTCCAGGTTAATCACTTCCCCAGCCCCTTGTGATTTTTCAGCCCAGAGATGCAGCCTTGCAGGGTCTCTTCCTTAGAGCAGTCAAAAAATCGGAAAGAAGTAGCCCAAAGGGGGTCTCTTCCTTAGAGTCAAAAAAAAGGTAGCCCAAGGGACTGCTTATTCAGTCTTCTCCCTGGTGCAAGAGGTGTTTTTTCCAGGCTGTGAAGACGCCAGAACAATGGCTCTGCTCCCAGGGCCCTCAGTTTCCCAGTGCTGGGGGCTAGGCACTGTGGCCTCTTTCACTGACTTTCAGAACACAGACCTAGTCTCCAGAGCTCTCTGCTACAGAGCAGACATGGGGAAAAAAGCGCTGGTGCTGGGAGGTTGCCTTTTCAGGCTGGCTCTGCAGGGGACTGTCGAAGCCTACCCTGGGTGCTTTGGAGCCTAGGCACTGTGGCCTCTTTCACTGACTTTCCAGGTAGGTATCACTTCCCAGCCCCTTTGTGATTTTCAGCCAGATGCAGCCTTGCAGGGGTCTCTTCCTTAGAGTCAAAAAAGGTAGCCCCAAGGGACTGCTTATTATTCAGTCTTCCCTGGTGCAAGAGGTGTTTGGGGCTGTGAAGACGCCAGAACAATGGCTCTGCTCCCAGGGCCTCAGTTTCCCAGTCAGAACAGACCTAGTCTCCCAGAGCTCTCTGCTACAGAGCAGACATGGGGAAATATAGCTCTGAGGAGGGTTCCTTGAGGTTCCAGGGCCTTGGGGAAGCCCTTACCCGGGTGCTGGAGCCTAGGCACTGTGGCCTCTTTCACTGACTTTTCCAGGTATCACTTCCCCAGCCCCTTGTGATTTTCAGCCCAGATGCAGCCTTGCAGGGTCTCTTCCCTTAGAGTCAAAAAAGGTAGCCCAAGGGACTGCTTATTCAGTCTTCCCTGGTGCAAGAGGTGTTTGGGCTGTGAAGACGCCAGAACAATGGCTCTGCTCCCCAGGGCCTCAGTTTCCCAGTCAGAACAGACCTAGTCTCCAGAGCTCTCTGCTACAGAGCAGACATGGGGAAAAAGCTCTGTGGAGGGTGCCTTCAGGTTCCAGGGCACTGTCGAAGCCTTACCCGGGCTTTTTGGGCCTAGGCACTGTGGCCTCTTTCACTGACTTTCCAGGTATCACACTTCCCCAGCCCCCTTGTGATTTTCAGCCAGATGCAGCCTTGCAGGGGTCTCTTCCTTAGAGTCAAAAAAAGGTCCAAGGGACTGCTTATTCAGTCTTCCCTGGTGCAAGAGGTGTTTGGCTGTGAAGACGCCAGAAACAATGGCTCTGCTCCCAGGGCCTCAGTTTCCCAGTCAGAACAGACCTAGTCTCCAGAGCTCTCTGCTACAGAGCAGACATGGGGAAAAAAAGCGCTGAGGGAGGGGGGTTTCAGGTTCCCAGGGCCACTGTCGAAGCCTTACCCGGGTGCTTTGGGCCTAGGCACTGTGGCCTCTTTCACTGACTTTCCAGGTATCACTTCCCAGCCCCTTTGTGATTTTCAGCCAGATGCAGCCTTGCAGGGTCTCTTCCTTAGAGTCAAAAAAAAGGTAGCCCAAGGGGACTGCTTATTCAGTCTTCCCTGGTGCAAGAGGTGTTTGGCTGTGAAAGACGCCCAGAACAATGGCTCTGCTCTCTCCCAGGGCCTCAGTTTCCCAGTCAGAACAGACCTAGTCTCCAGAGCTCTCTGCTACAGAGCAGACATGGGGAAAAAGCGCTCTGAGGAGGGTTCCTTCACGCTCCAGGGCTGCTTGTCGAAGCCTTACCCTGGGCTTTGGGGCCCTAGGCACTGTGGCCTCTTTCACTGACTTTCCAGGTATCACTTCCCAGCCCCTTGTGATTTTCAGCCAGATGCAGCCTTGCAGGGTCTCTTCCTTAGAGTCAAAAAAAGGTAGCCCAAGGGACTGCTTTATTCAGTCTTCCCTGGTGCAAGAGGTGTTTGGCTGTGAAGACGCCAGAGAACAATGGCTCTGCTCCCAGGGCCTCAGTTTCCCAGTCAGAACAGACCTAGTCTCAGAGAGCTCTCTGCTACAGAGCAGACATGGGGAAAATAGCGCTGAGGAGGGTGCCTTCCTTGAGGCTCCAGGGCACTGTCGAAGCCTTACCTGGGCTGGGCTTTGGGGGCCTAGGCACTGTGGCCTCTCTTTCACTGACTTTCCAGGTATCACTTCCCAGCCCCTTGTGATTTTCAGCCAGATGCAGCCTTGCAGGGTCTCTTCCTTAGAGTCAAAAAAGGTAGCCCAAGGGACTGCTTATTCAGTCTTCCCTGGTGCAAGAGGTGTTTGGCTGTGAAGACGCCAGAACAACATGGGCTCTGCTCCCAGGGCCTCAGTTTCCCAGTCAGAACAGACCTAGTCTCCAGAGCTCTCTGCTCTCTGCTACAGAGCAGACATGGGGGGAAAAAGCTCTGAGGAGGGTTCCTTCACGTTCCAGGGCACTGTCGAAGCCTTACCTGGGCTTTGGAGCCTAGGCACTGTGGCCTCTTTCACTGACTTTCCAGGTATCACTTCCCAGCCCCTTGTGATTTTCAGCCAGATGCAGCCTTGCAGGGTCTCTTCCTTAGAGTCAAAAAAAAAGGTAGCCCAAGGGACTGCTTATTCAGTCTTCCCTGGTGCAAGAGGTGTTTGGCTGTGAAGACGCCAGAAACAATGGCTCTGCTCCCAGGGCCTCAGTTTCCCAGTCAGAAACAGACCTAGTCTCCAGAGCTCTCTGCTACAGAGCAGACATGGGGAAATAGCTCTGAGGAGGGTTCCTTGAGGCTCCCAGGCCTTGGGGAAGCCCTTACCCTGGGCTTTGGGCCTAGGCACTGTGGCCTCTTTCACACTGACTTTCCAGGTATCACTTCCCAGCCCCTTGTGATTTTCAGCCAGATGCAGCCTTGCAGGGTCTCTTCCTTAGAGTCAAAAAAGGTAGCCCAAGGGACTGCTTATTCAGTCTTCCCTGGTGCAAGAGGTGTTTGGCTGTGAAGAAAGACGCCAGAACAATGGCTCTGCTCCCAGGGCCTCAGTTTCCCAGTCAGAACAGACCTAGTCTCCAGAGCTCTCTGCTACAGAGCAGACATGGGGAAAAAAGCTCTGAGGAGGGTTCCTTCACGTTCCAGGGCACTTGTCGAAGCCTTACCTGGGCTTTGGAGGCCTAGGCACTGTGGCCTCTTTCACACTGACTTTCCAGGTATCACTTCCCAGCCCCCCCTTTTGTGATTTTCAGCCAGATGCAGCCTTGCAGGGTCTCTTCCTTAGAGTCAGAGTCAAAAAAGGTAGCCCAAGGGGACTGCTTATTCAGTCTTCCCTGGTGCAAGAGGTGTTTGGCTGTGTGAAGACGCCAGAACAATGGCTCTGCTCCCAGGGCCTCAGTTTCCCAGTCAGAACAGACCTAGTCTCCAGAGCTCTCTGCTACAGAGCAGACATGGGGAAAAAAGCGCTGTGGAGGGTGCCTTCACGTTCCCCCTGCACTGTCGAAGCCTTACCTGGGCTTTGGAGCCTAGGCACTGTGGCCTCTTTCACTGACTTTCCAGGTATCACTTCCCAGCCCCTTGTGATTTTTCAGCCAGATGCAGCCTTGCAGGGTCTCTTCTTCCTTAGAGTCAAAAAAAGGTAGCCCAAGGGACTGCTTATTCAGTCTTCCCTGGTGCAAGAGGTGTTTGGCTGTGAAGACGCCAGAACAATGGCTCTGCTCCCAGGGCCTCAGTTTCCCAGTCAGAACAGACCTAGTCTCCAGAGCTCTCTGCTACAGAGCAGACATGGGGAAAAAAAGCGCTGTGAGGAGGGTTCCTTCACGTTCCAGGGCCTTGGTGGAAGCCTTACCTGGGCTTTGGAGCCTAGGCACTGTGGCCTCTTTCACTGACTTTCCAGGTATCACTTCCCAGCCCCTTGTGATTTTCAGCCAGATGCAGCCTTGCAGGGTCTCTTCCTTAGAGTCAAAAAAAAAAGGTAGCCCAAGGGACTGCTTATTCAGTCTTTCCCTGGTGCAAGAGGTGTTTGGCTGTGAAGACGCCAGAACAATGGCTCTGCTCCCAGGGCTCAGTTTCCCAGTCAGAACAGACCTAGTCTCCAGAGCTCTCTGCTACAGAGCAGACATGGGGAAAAAGCGCTGTGGAGGGTTCCTTCACGTTCCAGGGCACTGTCGAAAGCCTTACCTGGGCTTTGGAGCCTAGGCACTGTGGCCTCTCTTCACTGACTTTCCAGGTATCACTTCCCAGCCCCTTGTGATTTTCAGCCAGATGCAGCCTTGCAGGGTCTCTTCCTTAGAGTCAAAAAAGGTAGCCCAAGGGACTGCTTATTCAGTCTTCCCTGGTGCAAGAGGTGTTTGGCTGTGAAGACGCCAGAACAACAATGGCTCTGCTCCCAGGGGGCTCAGTTTCCCAGTCAGAACAGACCTAGTCTCCAGAGCTCTCTGCTACAGAGCAGACATGGGGAAAAAGCGCTCTGAGGAGGGTTCCTTTCAGGCTCCCTGCCTGTCGGGAAGCCCCCTTACCCGGGTGCTTTGGGCCTAGGCACTGTGGCCTCTTTCACTGACTTTCCAGGTATCACTTCCCAGCCCCTTGTGATTTTTCAGCCAGATGCAGCCTTGCAGGGTCTCTTCCTTAGAGTCAAAAAAAAGGTAGCCCAAGGGACTGCTTATTCAGTCTTCCCTGGTGCAAGAGGTGTTTGGCTGTGAAGACGCCAGAGAACAATGGCTCTGCTCCCAGGGCCTCAGTTTCCCAGTCAGAACAGACCTAGTCTCCAGAGCTCTCTGCTACAGAGCAGACATGGGGAAAAAAGCTCTGAGGAGGGTTCCTTTGACGCTCAGGGCACTGTCGAAGCCCTACCCCGGGGCTTTGGAGCCTAGGCACTGTGGCCTCTTTCACTGACTTTCCAGGTATCACTTCCCAGCCCCTTGTGATTTTTCAGCCAGATGCAGCCTTGCAGGGTCTCTCTTCCTTAGAGTCAAAAAAGGTAGCCCAAGGGACTGCTTATTCAGTCTTCCCTGGTGCAAGAGGTGTTTGGCTGTGAAGACGCCAGAAACAATGGCTCTGCTCCCAGGGCCTCAGTTTCCCAGTCAGAACAGACCTAGTCTCCAGAGCTCTCTGCTACAGAGCAGACATGGGGAAAAAGCTCTGTGGAGGGTGCCTTCACGTTCCCAGGGCACTGTCGAAGCCTTACCTGGGTTTGGAGGGCCTAGGCACTGTGGCCTCTTTTCACTGACTTTCCAGGTATCACTTCCCAGCCCCTTGTGATTTTTTCAGCCAGATGCAGCCTTGCAGGGTCTCTTCCTTAGAGTCAAAAAAAGGTAGCCCAAGGGACTGCTTATTCAGTCTTCCCCCTGGTGCAAGAGGTGTTTGGCTGTGAAGACGCCAGAACACAATGGCTCTGCTCCCCAGGGCCTCAGTTTCCCAGTCAGAACAGACCTAGTCTCCAGAGCTCTCTGCTACAGAGCAGACATGGGGAAAAAAGCGCTGTGGAGGGGGTTCCTTCACGTTCCCCAGGGCTGTCGGGAAGCCTTACCCGGGGCTTTGGAGCCTAGGCACTGTGGCCTCTTTCACTGACTTTCCAGGTATCACTTCCCAGCCCCTTGTGATGATTTTCAGCCAGATGCAGCCTTGCAGGGTCTCTTCCTTAGAGTCAAAAAAGGTAGCCCAAGGGACTGCTTATTCAGTCTTCCCTGGTGCAAGAGGTGTTTGGCTGTGAAGACGCCAGAACAATGGCTCTGCTCCCAGGGCCTCAGTTTCCCAGTCAGAACAGACCTAGTCTCCAGAGCTCTCTGCTACAGAGCAGACATGGGGAAATAGCTGTGAGGAGGGTGCCTTCACGTTCCAGGGCACTGTCGAAAGCCTTACCTGGGCTTTGGAGCCTAGGCACTGTGGCCTCTTTCACTGACTTTCCAGGTATCACTTCCCCAGCCCCCTTGTGATTTTCAGCCAGATGCAGCCTTGCAGGGTCTCTTCCTTAGAGTCAAAAAAAAGTTAGCCCAAGGGACTGCTTATTCAGTCTTCCCTGGTGCAAGAGGTGTGTTTGGCTGTGAAGACGCCAGAACAATGGGCTCTGCTCCCAGGGCCTCAGTTTCCCAGTCAGAACAGACCTAGTCTCCAGAGCTCTCTGCTACAGAGCAGACATGGGGAAAAAGCTCTGTGGAGGGGGTTCCTTCACGTTCCCTGCACTGTCGAAGCCTTACCTGGGGGCTTTGGAGCCTAGGCACTGTGGCCTCTTTCACTGACTTTCCAGGTATCACTTCCCAGCCCCTTGTGATTTTCAGCCAGATGCAGCCTTGCAGGGTCTCTTTCCTTAGAGTCAAAAAAAGGTAGCCCAAGGGACTGCTTATTCAGTCAGTCTTCCCTGGTGCAAGAGGTGTTTGGCTGTGTGAAGAAGACGCCAGAACAATGGCTCTGCTCCCCAGGGCCTCAGTTTTCCCAGTCAGAACAGACCTAGTCTCCAGAGCTCTCTGCTACAGAGCAGACATGGGGAAAAAAGCTCTGAGGGAGGGTTCCTTCACGTTCCAGGGCACTGTCGAAGCCTTACCCGGGGGGCTTTGGAGCCTAGGCACTGTGGCCTCTTTCACTGACTTTTTCAGGTATCACTTCCCCCAGCCCCTTGTGATTTTCAGCCAGATGCAGCCTTGCAGGGTCTCTTCCTTAGAGTCAAAAAAAGGTAGCCCAAGGGACTGCTTATTCAGTCTTCCCTGGTGCAAGAGGTGTTTGGCTGTGAAGACGCCAGAACAATGGCTCTGCTCCCAGGGCCTCAGTTTCCCCAGTCAGAACAGACCTAGTCTCCAGAGCTCTCTGCTACAGAGCAGACATGGGGAAAAAGCGCTGAGGAGGGTGTGCCTTCAGGCGTTCCTGGGCACTGGGGAAGCCTTACCTGGGGCTTTGGAGCCTAGGCACTGTGGCCTCTTTCACTGACTTTCCAGGTTTTTCAGGTATCACTTCCCAGCCCCTTGTGTGATTTTCAGCCAGATGCAGCCTTGCAGGGTCTCTTTCCTTAGAGTCAAAAAAGGTAGCCCAAGGGACTGCTTATTCAGTCTTCCCTGGTGCAAGAGGTGTTTGGCTGTGAAGAAGACGCCAGAACAATGGGCTCTGCTCCCAGGGCCTCAGTTTCCCAGTCAGAACAGACCTAGTCTCCAGAGCTCTCTGCTACAGAGCAGACATGGGGAAAAAGCGCTGTGGAGGGTGCCTTCACGTTCCCTGGGCACTGTCGAAGCCTACCCTGGGCTTTGGAGCCTAGGCACTGTGGCCTCTTTTCACTGACTTTCCAGGTATCACTTCCCAGCCCCTTGTGATTTTCAGCCAGATGCAGCCTTGCAGGGTCTCTTCCTTAGAGTCAAAAAAAGGTAGCCCAAGGGACTGCTTATTCAGTCTTCCCTGGTGCAAGAGGTGTTTGGCTGTGAAGACGCCAGAACAATGGCTCTGCTCCCCCAGGGCCTCAGTTTCCCAGTCAGAAACAGACCTAGTCTCCAGAGCTCTCTGCTACAGAGCAGACATGGGGAAAAAAGCGCTGTGGAGGGTGCCTTCACGTTCCCCTGCACTGTCGAAGCCTTACCCGGGGCTGGGGGCCTAGGCACTGTGGCCTCTTTTCACTGACTTTCCAGGTATCACTTCCCAGCCCCCTTGTGATTTTCAGCCAGATGCAGCCTTGCAGGGTCTCTTCCTTAGAGTCAAAAAAGGTAGCCCAAGGGACTGCTTATTCAGTCTTCCCTGGTGCAAGAGGTGTTTGGCTGTGAAGACGCCAGAACAAATGGCTCTGCTCCCAGGGCCTCAGTTTCCCAGTCAGAACAGACCTAGTCTCCAGAGCTCTCTGCTACACAGAGCAGAGACATGGGGAAAAAGCTCTGAGGAGGGTTCCTTCACGTTCCAGGGCACTGTCGAAGCCCTTACCCCCGGGGTGCTGGGGCCTAGGCACTGTGGCCTCTTTCACTGACTTTCCAGGTATCACTTCCCAGCCCCTTGTGATTTTCAGCCAGATGCAGCCTTGCAGGGTCTCTTCCTTAGAGTCAAAAAAGGTAGCCCAAGGGACTGCTTATTCAGTCTTCCCTGGTGCAAGAGGTGTTTGGCTGTGAAGACGCCAGAACAATGGCTCTGCTCCCAGGGCCCTCAGTTTCCCAGTCAGAACAGACCTAGTCTCCAGAGCTCTCTGCTACAGAGCAGACATGGGGAAAAGCTCTGTGGAGGGTTCCTTCACGTTCCAGGGCACTTGGTCGAAGCCTTACCTGGGCTTTGGGGCCTAGGCACTGTGGCCTCTTTCACTGACTTTCCAGGTATCACTTCCCAGCCCCTTGTGATTTTCAGCCAGATGCAGCCTTGCAGGGTCTCTTCCTTAGAGTCAAAAAAGGTAGCCCAAGGGACTGCTTATTCAGTCTTCCCTGGTGCAAGAGGGTGTTTGGCTGTGAAGACGCCAGAACAATGGCTCTGCTCCCAGGGCCTCAGTTTCCCCAGTCAGAACAGACCTAGTCTCCAGAGCTCTCTGCTACAGAGCAGACATGGGGAAAAAGCTCTGTGGAGGGTGCCTTGAGGTTCCAGGGCTTTGTCGAAGCCTTACCTGGGCTTTGGAGCCTAGGCACTGTGGCCTCTTTCACTGACTTTCCAGGTATCACTTCCCAGCCCCCCCCCTTGTGATTTTCAGCCAGAGCAGCAGCCTTGCAGGGTCTCTTCCTTAGAGTCAAAAAAGGGTAGCCCAAGGGACTGCTTATTCAGTCTTCCCTGGTGCAAGAGGTGTTTGGCTGTGAAGACGCCAGAACAATGGCTCTGCTCCCAGGGCCTCAGTTTCCCAGTCAGAACAGACCTAGTCTCCAGAGCTCTCTGCTACAGAGCAGACATGGGGAAAAAAAGCTCTGAGGAGGGTGCCTTCACGTTCCAGGGCACACTGTCGGGGAAGCCTTACCTGGGCTTTGGAGCCTAGGCACTGTGGCCTCTCTTTCACTGACTTTCCAGGTATCACTTCCCAGCCCCTTGTGATTTTCAGCCAGATGCAGCCTTGCAGGGTCTCTTCCTTAGAGTCAAAAAAAGGTAGCCCAAGGGACTGCTTATTCAGTCTTCCCTGGTGCAAGAGGTGTTTGGCTGTGAAGACGCCAGAACAATGGGCTCTGCTCCCAGGGCCTCAGTTTTCCAGTCAGAACAGACCTAGTCTCCAGAGCTCTCTGCTACAGAGCAGACATGGGGAAAAAGCTCTGTGGAGGGTTCCTTCACGTTCCAGGGCACTGTCGAAGCCTTACCCGGGTGCTTTGGAGCCTAGGCACTGTGGCCTCTTTCACTGACTTTCCAGGTATCACTTCCCAGCCCCTTGTGATTTTCAGCCAGATGCAGCCTTGCAGGGTCTCTTCCTTAGAGTCAAAAAAGGTAGCCCAAGGGACTGCTTATTCAGTCTCCCTGGTTGCAAGAGGTGTTTGGGCTGTGAAGACGCCAGAACAATGGACTCTGCTCCCAGGGCCTCAGTTTCCCAGTCAGAACAGACCTAGTCTCCAGAGCTCTCTGCTACAGAGCAGACATGGGGGGAAATAGCTGCTGTGGAGGGTGCCTTCAGGGTTCCAGGGCACTGTCGGAGCCTTACCTGGGCTTTGGAGCCTAGGCACTGTGGCCTCTTTCACTGACTTTCCAGGTATCACTCTTCCCAGCCCCTTGTGATTTTCAGCCAGATGCAGCCTTGCAGGGGTCTCTCTTCCTTAGAGTCAAAAAAGGGTAGCCCAGCCCAAGGGACTGCTTTATTCAGTCTTCCCTGGTGCAAGAGGTGTGTTTGGCTGTGAAGACGCCAGAACAATGGCTCTGCTCCCAGGGCCTCAGTTTCCCAGTCAGAACAGACCTAGTCTCCAGAGCTCTCTGCTACAGAGCAGACATGGGGAAAAAGCGCTGAGGAGGGTGCCTTCTCACGTTCCCTGCACTGTCGGAAGCCTTACCTGGGCTTTGGGGAGCCTAAGGCACTGTGGCCTCTTTCACTGACTTTCCAGGTATCACTTCCCAGCCCCTTGTGATTTTCAGCCAGATGCAGCCTTGCAGGGTCTCTTCCTTAGAGTCAAAAAAGGTAGCCCAAAGGGACTGCTTATTCAGTCTTCCCTGGTGCAAGAGGTGTTTGGCTGTGAAGAGACGCCAGAACAATGGCTCTGCTCCCAGGCCTCAGTTTCCCAGTCAGAACAGACCTAGTCACAGAGCTCTCTGCTACAGAGCAGACATGGGGAAAAATGCGCTGTCCCCAGCCTTGAGGTTCCAGGGCACTGTCTTGAAGAAGCTTACTCCTGGGCTTTGGAGCCTAGGCACTGTGGCCTCCTTTCCACTGGCTTTAGGTAGGTATCACTTCCCAGCCCCTTGTGATTTTCAGCCAGATGCATTTGCAGGGTCTCTTCCTTAGAGTCAAAAAAGGTAGCCCAAGGGGAGCTGATTCAGTCTTCCCTGTGGTGCAAGAGGTGTTTGGCTGTGAAGACGCCAGAACAATGGCTCTGCTGCTCCCAGGGGCCTCAGTTTCCCAGTCAGAACAGACCTAGTCTCCAGAGCTCTCTGCTACAGAGCAGACATGGGGAAAAAGCTCTGAGGAGGGTTCCTTGAGGCTCCCTGCCTTGGGGAAGCCTTACCCGGGTGCTGGGGGCCCTAGGCACTGTGGCCCTCTTTCACTGACTTTCCAGGTATCACTTCCCAGCCCCCTTGTGATTTTCAGCCAGATGCAGCCTTGCAGGGTCTCTTCCTTAGAGTCAAAAAAGGTAGCCCAAGGGACTGCTTTATTCAGTCTTCCCTGGTGCAAGAGAGGTGTTTGGCTGTGAAGACGCCAGAAACAATGGCTCTGCTGCTCCCAGGGCCTCAGTTTCCCAGTCAGAACAGACCTAGTCTCCAGAGCTCTCTGCTACAGAGCAGACATGGGGAAAAAGCTCTGAGGAGGGTTCCTTGAGGCTCCCCTGCACTGGGGGCGCCCTACCTGGGTGGCTGCGGGCCTAGGCACTGTGGGCCTCTTTCACTGACTTTCCAGGTATCACTTCCCAGCCCCTTGTGATTTTCAGCCAGATGCAGCCTTGCAGGGTCTCTTTCCTTAGAGTCAAAAAAAGGTAGCCCAAGGGACTGCTTATTCAGTCTTTTCCCAAAGGTGCAAGAGGTGTTTGGCTTGCTGAAAAGACGCCAGAACCCAATGGCTCTGCTCCTACGATGCTGGAAGTGCCTCAGTTTCCCAGTCAGAACAGACCTTAGTGATTTCCAGGTATCCAGAGCTCTCTGCTACAGAGCAGCAGGTAGACATGGGGACAAAAATTCAGTCTTCTGAGAGGGGTAGCCCTTCACGTTCCAGGGTAGCCACTGTGGTCTACAGAAGCCATTACCGGGGTGCTTTGGGAGGGCTAATGGGGCACATCTGCGTGGCCTGGGGGCTCATGTTTGACCCTAGTTCACTGAGACTCTTTCCTGAGGCCCTACAGTCATCAGTTCCAGCTCCCTTGTGATTTTCAGCCAGATGCAGCCTTGCAGGGTCTCTCTTTCCTTAGAGTCAAAAAAAAGGTAGCCCAAGGGGACTGCTTATTCAGTTCTTCCCTGGTGCACTGCAGAGGTGTTTGGCTGTGAAGAATGACGCCAGAGAACAATGGCTCTGCTCCCAGGGCCTCAGTTTCCCAGTCAGAACAGACCTAGTCTCTCCCACAGGGCGTCAAGCTCTCTGCTACAGAGCAGAGACAGTATGGGGAAAAAGCGCTGTGGGAGGGTTGCCTTCACGTTCCAGGCACTGTCGGGGTAAGCCCTACCCGGCTTTGGGGCCTAGGCACTGTGGCCTCTTTTTCACTGACTTTCCAGGTATCACTTTCCAGCCCCCTTTGTGATTTTCAGCCAGATGCAGCCTTGCAGGGTCTCTTCCTTAGAGTCAAAAAAAGGTAGCCCAAGGGACTGCTTATTCAGTCTTCCCTGGTGCAAGAGGTGTTTGGCTGTGAAAGACAACGCCAGAAAGGAACATGGCTCTGCTCCCAGGGCCTCAGTTTCCCAGTCAGAACAGACCTAGTCTCCAGAGCTCTCTCTGCTACAGAGCAGACATGGGGAAAAAGCTCCTGTGAGGAGAGGGTGCCTTGACGCTTCCAGGCACTGGGGAATGGCCTTACCTGGGCTTTGGAACCTAGGCACTGTGGCCTCTTTTCACTGACTTTCCAGGTAGGTATCACTTCATCCCCAGCCCCTTGTGATTTTCAGCCAGATGCAGCCTTGCAGGGGGTCTCTTCCTTAGAGTCAAAAAAAGGTAGCCCAAGGGGACTGCTTATTCAGTCTTCCCTGGTGCAAGAGGTGTTTTGGCTGTGAAGAACGCCGCAGAACAATGGCTCTGCTCCCAGGGCCTCAGTTTCCAGTCAGAACAGACCTAGTCTCCAGAGCTCTCTGCTACTACAGAGCAGACATGGGGAAAAAAGCGCTGTGGAGGGGTGCCTTCTCACCTTGCCAGGGGCACTGCCTCGAAAAGCCTACAACCTGGGGCTTTGGAGCCTAGGCACATGTGGCCCTCTTTCACTGACTTTCCAGGTATCACTTCCCAGCCCTGGTGATTTTCAGCCAGATGCAGCCTTTGCAGGGTCATCTTCCTTAGAGTCAAAA
This sequence comes from Okapia johnstoni, assembly GCA_024291935.2. NCBI lineage: Eukaryota > Metazoa > Chordata > Mammalia > Artiodactyla > Giraffidae > Okapia > Okapia johnstoni. The sequence goes on along the minus strand of JAGTYA010000291.1, from coordinate 2,936 downwards.
AAGGGTAGCCCAAGGGACTGGCTTATTCAGTCTTCCCTGGTGCAAGAGGTGTTTGGCTGTGAAGACGCCAGAACACAATGGCTCTGCTCCCAGGGCCTCACAGTTTCCCAGTCAGAAACAGACCTAGTCTCCAGAGCTCTCTGCTACAGAGCAGACATGGGGGAAAAAGCGCTGTGGAGGGTTCCTTCACTAAAATTCCAGGGCACTTGGGTCTAGAAGCCTTACCTGGTGCTTTGGAGAGCCTAGGCACTACTAGGTGGCCTCTTTCACTGACTTTCCAGGTATCACACACTCCCCAGCCCCTGTGTGATTTTTCAGCCAGATGCAGCCTTGCAGGGTCTCTTCCTTAGAGTCAAAAAAAGGTAGGCCCAAGGACTGAGATGCTTATTCAGTCTTCCCTGGTGCAAGAGGTGTTTGGGCTGTGAAGACGCCAGAACAATGGGCTCTGCTAGCCCAGGGCCTACTCAGTTTCCCCAGTCAGAAACAGACCTAGTCTCCAGAGCTCTCTGCTACAGAGAGAGCAGACCATGGGGAAAAAATAGCTCTGAGGAGGGGTCCTTGAACGTTCCAGGGCACTGTTCGGGAAGCCTTACCCTGGGAACTTTGGAGGCCTAGGCACACTGTGGCCTCTTTCACACTGACTTTTCCAGGTATCACACTTCCCAGGGAGCCTTGTGATTTTCAGCCAGAATGCAGCCCTTGCAGGGGTCTCTTCCTTATTAGAGTCAAAAAAGGTAAGCCCCAAGGGACTGCTTATTCAGTCTTCCCTGGTGCAAGAGGTGTTTGGCTGCTGTGAAGACGCACAGAACAATGGCTCTGCTGCTCCCAGGGGTCCTCAGTTTTCCCAGTCAGAACAGACCTAGTCTCCAGAGCTCTCTGCTACAGAGCAGCAGACATTGGGGAAAAAGCGCTGCTGGAGGGTGCCTTTCACGTCTTCCAGGGCACTGGGAAACGAAGCTTACTAGCCAGGCTGCATGAGCCTAGGCACTCTGTGGCTCTCTTTCACTGACTTTCCAGGTATCACTTCCCAGGCCCCTTGTGATTTTCAGCCAGATGCAGCCTTGCAGGGTCCTCTTCCCTTAGAGTCAAAAAAGGTAGGCCCAAGGGACTGCTTATTCAGTCTTCCTGGTGCAAGAGGTGTTTGGCTGTGAAGAAGAAACGCCCAGAACAATGGCTCTGCTCCCAGTGCCAGGGCCTCAGTTTCCAGAGTCAGAACAGACCTAGTCCTCCAGAGCTCTCTGCTACAGAGCAGACACATGGGGAAAAAAGCTCTGTGGAGGGGTGCCTTCACACCTTCAGGGGGCACTTTCCAGAAGCCTTATACCTGGGGCTTTGGACTTGGGCTAGGCCACTGTGGCCTCTTTCAACTGACTTTTCCAGGTATCACTTCCCAGCCCCTTGTGATTTTCCAGCCAGATGCAGCCTTGCAGGGTCTCTTCCTTAGAGTCAAAAAAATGGTAGCTTCCCTGGTGCAAGGTGGACTTGGCTTTATGCCATCTCTTCCTTGGGTGGTGGCAAAGAGGTGTTTGGCGACATGAAGAGCAGACACACCAGAACAATGGCTCTGCTGCCCCAGGGCCTCCAGTTCCTCAGTCCCAGATCACAGACACACACCTAGTCTCCAGAGCTCTCTGCTAACAGAGCAAGAGTCAGACATGGGAAAATAGCTCTGTGGAGGGTGCCTTGACTCCCAGGGCTTCCAGGCAGCCAGTCAGAACTTGGGGAAAGCCCTAAGGGCTGTACATGCGTTTGCGCTGGGCCTAGGCACTGTGGCAGCTCTTTCACTGACTTTCCAGGTATCACTTCCCCGCCCCTTCCACCCATTTTTATATCACAGCCAGCCCCTTGTGAGTGCAATGCCCCTTGCAGGGTCTCTTCCTTTAGAGTCAAAAAAAGATAGCCAAGGACTGCTTATTCAGTCTTCCCCTGGTGCAAGAGGTGTGTTTGGCTGTTGAAGAGAGACCAGCACAAAACAATGGCTCTGCCTACCCAGGGCCTCAGTTTCCCAGTCAGAACAGACCTAAGTCTTCCAGAGCTCACTCTGCTACAAGAGCAGACATGGGGCAAATAGCTCTGAGGAGGGGAGAGGTGAACAGCTCCCTGCCTTGGGGAAAGCCCTACCCCGTGGCTGCATGAAAGGCCTAAGGCACTGTGGCCTCTTTTCACTGACTTTCCAGCGTATCAATTTCTGGCCCAGCGCTGATTTTCTACAGCACAGATGCAGCCTTGGCAGGGTCTCTTCCTTAGAGATCAAAAAAGGTAGCCCAAGGGAGCTATGCTTATTCAGTCCTCCCTGGTGCAAGAGGTCTTTGAGAAGCCTGTGAAGACACACCCAGAACAATGGCTCTGCTCCCCCAGGGCCTCAGTTTACCCAGTCAGAACAGACCCTAGTCTCCAGAGCTCTCTGCTACAGCCTGAGCAAGACATGGGGAAAAAGCATGCTGTGGAGGGAGCTGGCCTTCACGTTCCAGGGCACTGTCGAAGGGAAGCCTTACCCTGGGCTTTGGAGCCTAGGCACTGTGCCATCTTGTCTTTCAACTGACTTTTCCAGGTATCACACTTCTTCCCAACTCCCTTGTGATTTTCAGCCAGATGCAGCCTTGCAGGGTCTCTTCCTTAGAGTCAAAAAAGGTAGCCCAAGGGACTTGCTTATTCAGTCAGTCTTCCCCTGGGCTGCAAGAGGTTGTTTGGCTGTGAAGAACGCCAGAACAATGGCTCTGGCTCTGCTCCCAGTGCGGGCCTCAGAGTTTTCCCCTCAGTCATAGAACAGACCTAAGTCTCCAGAGAGCTCTCTGCTACAGAGCAGACATGGGGAAAAAAGCGCTGTGGAGGGCTAGCCTTCACGAGGCTCCAGGGCACCTTGTGGGAAAGCCATACCTCGGGGCTTGATGGAGCCTAGGCACTGTGGCCTCTTTCACTGACTCTTCCAGGTATCA
>JAGTYA010000290.1:0-32200 GCA_024291935.2 Okapia johnstoni | reverse complement strand
TCAAAACCCCCCAGAGCTATTGCCCCATGTGGCCTGTAGCAGAGGTTCTGGGACTGGTTTGTTTGACTGGGAAAATTTAGGCCCCTGGGAGCAGACCCAATGTTGTTTTTTCTTAAAAAAGCCAAATCTTACACCAGGGGAAGCCGAATAAGCTTTTCCTTGGGCTACCTTTAATGCCCCTAAGGAAGAGTCTTGCCAGGCTCCCTTTGGCTGAAATCACAAGGGGCGGGAAAAAAGTGCTACCTGGAAAGTCAGTGGAGACGACACAGTGCCAGGCCCACCGCCCGGGTAGGGTTCCCCCAACCCCGGAAAATCAAGGACCCTCCTAGAGTAATGCACCATGGTGCTTGTGCCAGAGCTCTGGAGTGGGCTGGTTGACTAGGACCCTGGGGCCCTGGAGGAAAACCCTTTGTTGTGACTTCTTACAGAAAAACACCTGTTTCAAAAAGGAAGATTGGAAAAGCACTCCCTTGGGTACCCTTTTATGATTTAAAGGGAAGTGGAAAGTCGTGGTCAAAGAGGCCACAGTTGCCTAGGCCCCCGATGCACCCGGGTAGGGGCTTCCCCAAGGCAGGGAACCTACAAGGAACACTCTCACAGAGCTTATTGCTCCATGTGTGATCTGAAGCAGACGGAGGTCTGGAGACTAGGTAAGTTCTGATGGAAAAAGAGGGGATCCATGGAGTAGCAGAGCCTCGCTGTTTTGGCTGTTTTTGGGACAAAAAGTCTTGGACCTATCAAGTTCTTATAATACTGACAACCTGTGAGCACCACTTTTGACTGATGAATAAGTCACGCCTTGATCCTTTTTGATAAGACTCTAGGGGAAGAGGGCTTCTGCGCAAGGCTGGCTGAAGCTCCTAAGGTCTATGGGGCTTGGAAGTAAGGGGCCCTACTGGAAAGTCAGTGGCTTCTGAGAGGCCGCAGCATAGGTGCTAGGATGCAAACTGTCAGGTAGGGCATTGTCCCTCTTCTTCAATGGGTGGGAACCTTCAAGGAGCCACTGCATTCAGAGTTATTTCCACCATGTGGCTGTCTGCTCTAAGGTTTAAGAGACGCTGGAGACTAAGGTGTGTTCTGACTGGGAAATTACTGAGGGCCTGGGGCGAAGTCCCAGTGCAAGACATTGTTGTGGCTTCCACGTTAAAAGACAAAATTGTCCTCTTTTGCACCAGGGAAAGCCTTGAATAAAGCACCTCGGCCTTGGGTACCTTACCTTTTATGGTCTCTAAGGAAGAGAACCCTGCACAGGCTGCCTACTTTGGCTGAAAATCCACAAGGGGCTGGAGACAGTGCTACCTGGGATAAGTTGATTGTAGAGGCCAGTCAGCTGCCTAGGTCCCACAAGCCCATTTGTAGGGGCTTCCCCAGGGCCCAGGGAACATTTCAAATTGAAGGCACCCGATCAGAGCTATTTCACCGCATGTGTGCTCTGTAGCAGAGAGCTCTGGCAGACTAGGAGAGGTGCTGTTGCTTAGACCGGACGAAACTGAGGCTTCTGGGGAGCAGCCAGACACATCTGTTCTGCACTGTCTGTCTACAGATCAACACACCTCGTTGCCGCGGACCGGGAAGGAGGGGAAATGGTACATGTCTGATTAAGCAGTCCCATTGGGCTACCTTTTTGACAGCTAACGGAAGAGACCCTTCCTGCAAGCCTGCATTATGGCTGAAACAATTCACACATGGATGCTCGGGAAGTCAGCACGAGCTACTGGTAACTCACAGAAGACGGCCTCAGTTAGTGAGCTACGCCTCCCAAATATGCCCTCAAAAATAGACGCTGGGCACGCAGGTGCCTCTGCACACGTTCCAGGGCAATAGCGGTGCGATAGCTTTTTTCGCCATGTTCTGCTTCGTGGAGGCATTAGAGCTTTGGAGTAGGTCTGTTCTGGGGGGGGGGCTCGTCACGCCTGGGTGGTGTGAGCCGGACTGAATCTGAGCGTCTCACAGCCAAATCCACCTCTTGCGACAGGGGGTGGATTTGGTGGGACTCAATCAGCATTCCCTTGGGCTCCTGGGGGGGATGTGGGGGGGCTGGATACTGACTAGTGCAATGGGCTGCAAGTCTGAGGCTATGGGGGGTCTTAGTGGTCTTGGAAGTGATACGTGGCGAGTGGTCAGTGAACAAGAGGCCACAGTTGCCTAGGCCCCCAGCACCTCGATGTGGGTTCCCCAAGGCAGTGGAGACTCAAAAAAACCTCCTCGGATCTCATTTCTCCCATGTCTGCTCTGTCTAGCAAGTGATGTTCTGTGAGACGTGTGACTTGTTCTGACTGGGAAACTGTAGCTATGGGGCTATTTTTGGCATAGTCACAAAGCGGTCGGTCAGAGCAGGATTGGGACCTCTCTGCACCAGGGAAAGGACTGAATATATAAGCAGTTCCTTGGGCTAACCTTTTTTTTGACTCTCTAAGGAAGAGAACCCTGCAAGGCTCTGCATCTCTGGCTGAAAATCACAAGGGGCTAAGGGAAGTGATACCTGGAAAAGTCAGTGAAAGGGGCCACAGTGCCTTGGGCTCAAATATTGAGTCCGTGCTAGAGCTTCAGGTTCAGGCAGCGCGGTCTATCAGGTGATAACCTGGCAACGTGAACGTGTCTCAGGCCTACAGCGGATTGCGCTTTCTTCCCATGTGTCTGCTCTGTAGCAGAGAGTATCTGGAGATTCTGACATAGCGTCTGTTCTGAACTGGGAAACTGAGGCCACTGGGAGGCGAGCCATTGTTCTGGCTCCTCTCGGGCGTCTGTTCAGCGCACAACACCATTGACCACCAACAGGGAAGTCATGAATAATAATTTGACACACAGTCCCTTGGGCTACAACCTTTGTTGACTATCGTAAGGAAGATGACCCTTGCAAGGCTGCATCTGGCTGGCTGAAAATCACAAGGGGCAGGAGGAGTGACCTGGAAAGTCAGTGATCCAGGCCAACGGTTGCCTAGGCCCAAAGCACCCGTGTGAGAGTTCCCACTAGGGCTTACAAAGCCCCCATCAGAGTCTAGGCATCCTGTCATGCTCTGTAGCAGCGAGCCTTGAGACTAGGTGGGTTCTGACTCCACACTGTAGCCCGGGGAGCAGCGCCAAGGTTCCCCTTCTTCACAGCCATGTCCTGCTCTGTAGCAGAAGACTCTGTAACCAGACCCTAGGTCCCCTTCTTGACCCTGCGGAACATACCTGCAAGGGCTGCCTGGCTGACCCCCCCAAGGGGTCCCAAGTTGGATTTACACAGCAACCCTGACACAAAGCTAAATTACAGTGTCCTCCGCGCCCCACCCTAGGAAGATTTCACCCCCCGCCCTGGAAACCTGCGGCGCACCCGCCTGGCTAACCTTTTCCACATGTCCCCTCTGTACCGAGACTTGGCCCTAGGTCTGCCCCCCCTGGGAAACTGAGGAAATTCAGCAAACCATTGTTTGCCGTCTTACAGCCAAACTTCTCTAGCTAACCATGGAAAAGACCTGGACATTAAAGAGTCCAGGGTGACGCCTACCCAGCATTGGACTCTAAAGAGGCCAACCCCGCAATTTATCTGGCCCACCATCACCGGGGCACTGGACGTGATACCTGGAAGGCAGGAAGCACCCAGGCCACAGCACTAGGCTCCAAAAGCCATTTCCCACACAGTGCCATGATCGTGCAGGCTGGTAGCAGAGAGCTTTGGAGATGTGTGCCTATAGGTCTGTTCTCCTGGAGACTAACCTCTGTTCCACCCAACTGGTAGGCTGCCCTGGGAACACAAGCCAGGCCATTGTTCTGGCGTCTTCACAGACAAACACACCTCTTAGCAACCGAGGGAAGCACATGAATAAGCAGACCCTTGGGCTCCCCGCTCTACCTTTTCTGACTCTAAGGAAGACACCTGCAAGGCCAGCATCTGGCTGAATATCACAAGGGGGAACTTAGGCCCCACAGTGCCCCACCTGGAAAATCAGTGAAATAGAACCCCATCAGTGCCTAAGTGCCCCCAAAGCCCCAGGTAACGGCTTCGACCAAGCCCCTGGAGGGACTGAAGGCAACCCCCCACCCCAGCGCTTTTTTCCCCATATGTCTGCTCTGTAGCGGAGAGCTCTGGAGACTAGGTCCTGTTCTAATGCTGGTATAACTGAGGCCCTTCAGGGGAGCAGAGACCACATTCGTTCTGGGCGTCTTCACTCAGCCAAACACCACTTTGCACCCAGGGCAAAGAACTGGAATAAGCAGTCCCCTTGGGCTACCTTTTCTTGACTCTAAGGAAGAGAGACCCTGCAAGGACTGCATTCTGGCTGAAAATCAATCACAAGGGGCTGGATAAAGTGACTACCTACCTGGAAAGTCAGTGGACAAGAGGAAGCACAGTGCCTAGGCCCCAGCACCCGGGTAGTTGGGTCCCCCAAGCCAGGGAACCTCAAGGGAACTCCTCCTCAGAGCTATTGCCCATGTGTCTGCTCTGTAGCAGAGAGCTCTGGAGACCGGCCTAGTGGTTGTGTTCTGACTGGGAAACTGGAGGCCTTCTGGGAGCAGAGCCATTGTTTCTGGCTGTCTTCACAGCCAAACACCACTTGCAAAAGGGCACCAGGAAGACTTGAATAAGCATTCCCCCTGGGCTACCTTTTGTGACTATAAGGAACAAAGGAAGAGAGACCCTTGCAATTAGGTGCTGACAGGATAAATTAAGAAAAGGCTGAAATAGCACACAAACTGGCTGAAGGAGGCAAGTGGACGGGGGTGGGCATGAGATAGAAAAATCTAGTTGAAAAGAGGGCCACAAGTGCCTACAGTGCCACCCATCAGCCCGGCCCTCGTAGGGCTTTCCCCAAGGCCAACACGGGAAGCCTCAAGGAACCCACTCCTCAGAGCTATTTCGCCCACTCGCATGTGCGCTCTGTCTAGCTGGGTAAAGCAGGGCTCTGGAAGGACGTATTAGGTATCTGGCTGACTGTGAAACTTGAGGCCCTGCTGCATGTGTCATTGCGTTCTGGGCGTCTCTTCACAGCCAAACACTCTTGCTCTGCACCAGAGGAAGACTGAATAAGCGCACTGCCCTTGGCTACCTTTTTTTGACTCTAAGGAAGAGACCCTGCAGGCTGCATTGGGCTGAAAATCACAAGGGGCTTGAAATAGTGCTACCTGGAAAGTCAGTGAAAGATCGCCACAGACGTGCTAGGCCTCCAAAGTTCCCGGTAGTGGTCTTCGACAGAACAGAGGTGCCTGAAAGAAACAGGCTTCCACAGAGCTATTGCCCCCATGTCACCTCTCTGTAGCAGAGAGCTCTGGAGACTACTTTGTCAGGTTCTGACTGGGAAGACTGAGGCCCTGGAGCATCAGATATAGCAAGTTCTGCCTCGTCTGACTAGCCAAACAACTCTTTCCCAGGGAAGATTGAATATAGAGCAGCTCCATTGGGCTTCCCTTTTTTTATGACTTTGTAAAAGTGAAGAGACCCTAAGTTGCCTTCAGATCTAGGTGCTGAAAATCACAAACGGATGGGAAGTGGGCTTCCCTGGAAAGTCAGTGAAAGAGGACCACAGTGCCTAGGCCTTAGCCACCCGAGGTAGGGCTTTCCCTAAGTCGATGAGGACCTCCAAGGAACCACTCCTCAGAGCTATTTGTCCCCATGTCCTTGCTCTGTATCAGAGAGCTCTGGGTGATCATCTAGGTCCTGTTTCTGACTGGGCGAAACTGAGGCCCTGGAGAGCAGAGCCCATTGTTGTACGGCTTTTTCAACAGACCAAACACCATTTCCACCAGGGGTAAGACTCTTGAATAAGCACTCCCTTGGGCTACCTTTTTTGACTCTAAGGAAGAAGACCCTGCCAAGGCCTGCCAGACTGGCTGAAAAATCACAAGGTAGCTGGGAAGTGCTACTCTGGAAAAGTGTCAGTGGAAGGAGCCACAGTGCCTAGGCCCCACCGCACCTGGGTAGGAGATTCCCCAAGGGCCAGGGGAACCTCAAGGAACACTACCTCAGAGCTATTTGTCCCATGTGTGCTCTGTAGCAGAGAGCTTCTGGAGACTATCTAGTCTGTTCTGGACTGGGAAACTGAGGCCCTCGGAGCAGACCCACCTTGTTGTGGGTCGTCTTAAACGCCAAACACCTCAACTTGCACCAGGGAAGCTTGAATAAGCATCCCCTTTGGGCTAGCCTTTTGTGACTATCTAAGGAAGAGATACCCTGCAAGGCTGCCTTTGGCTGAAAAAAATCACAAGGGGCTGGAAAGTGCTGATACTGGAAAGTCATTGGAAAGATGCCACAGTGCCTAGGCCCCACCGCCTGGGTAAGGCTTCCCCAAGCCAGGGAACGTCAAGGACACACCTCCTGGCAGAGCGCTATTTCCCCCATGTCGGGCTCTGTAGCAGAGAGCTCTTGGAAACTAGTATGTCTGACTGACGAAACTGAGGCCTGGCGAGGCAGACCCCATTGTTGTGGCTTCTTATGAACATCAGAAACACCGTCTTGCACCAAGGAATAAATAAATAAGCACTCCCTCTGGGCTACCTTATATGACTCTAAAGGAGAGACCCTGGGCAGAAGCTGCTCCTTTGGGAAAATCACAAGGTGCTGGAAAGTGCCACCCTGGATAAGTCAGTGGAAAAGCCACAGGTGCCTCCATAGGCCCCAGCATTAATGTAGGGCTGTCCCCAAGCAAGGAAACTCAAGGAATCACTCCTCCCAAGCTATTATGCCAAGCTCTGTGTGCTCTGTAGTACAGAGAGCTCTGGGAGTACTAGTGTTGTCTGTTTGACTTCGAAACTGAGGCCCCTAGAGCAGAACCCAATTGTCTGTGTAACTACTTAACAGTCCAAACACACCTCCAGACCACCAGGAAAAGAGCCTGAAAAAGCAAATCCTTGAATAAAGCCTCCCGGGTATACCTATCTTACATGACTCAAAATAAAGAGACCCAGTGCCAGGCTCAGCATTTGGCTTCTGAAAAATCACACCAGGGGCTTGAAAAGTGCCAGAAGAGGCTCACCTGGAAAGTCAGTGGAAGAAGCCCACCAGTGGGGCGCTACAGGCCACCACCGACCGGTGAGGGCTTCCCCAAGAAGCTTGGAACCTCAAGGAACACTCACACGATGCTTTCTGCCCCGATAAGTGTGCTCTGTACAGAGAGCTCTTAGGCGTCTTCACAATAAACAACTCCTCTTGCCACCAGGGAAGGCCTGAAATAAGCACTCCCTTGGGCTATACCCTTTTATTTGACTCTTAAGAAGAAGAGACCCTGCCAGGCTGCCTTTGGCTGAAAATCACAAGGGGCTGGAAAGTGTCTACCTGGAAAGTCAGTGGAAGAGGCCCACAGTGCCATAGTGCCTAGGCCCCACCGCCCCGGGTAGGGCTTCCCCAAGCCAGGGAACCGTCAAGGCACCACCTCCACCTCAGAGCTATTGCCCCATGTGTGCTCTGTAGCAGAGAGCTCTGGAGACTACTAGGTCTGTTCTGACTGGGAAACTGAGGCCCTGGGAGGCAGTGCACCCATTGTTGTGGACTTCTTAACAGCACACACCAAACACCTCTTGCACCACAGGAAAGCTTGAAATAAGCACTCCCTTGGGCTACACCTTTTATGACTCTAAAGGAAGAGACCCTGCCAGGCTGCCTTTGGCTGACAAATCACAAGGGCTGGAAAGTGCTACCTGGAAAGTCAGTGGAAGAGGGCCACAGTGCCTAGGCCCCAACGCCCGTGAGTAGGGTAGGGCTTCCCCAAAGCCAGGGGAACCCCAAGGAACACTCCTCAGAGCTTGATTGCCCCCATTGTGCCTCTCTGTAGCAGAGAGCTCTGGAGACTAGGTCTGTTCTGACTGGGAAACTGAGGCCCTGGGAGGCAGACCCATTGTTGTGGCTTCTTAACAGCGCAAACACAACCTCTTGTGCACCAGGGAAGCTTGAATAAGCACTCCCCTTGGGCTACCTTTTATGACTCTAAGGAGAGAGACCCCTGCCAGGCTGCCTTTGGCTGAAAAATCACAAGGGGCTGGAAAGTGCTACCTGGAAAGTCACGTGGAAGAGGCCAACAGTGCCTAGGCCCCACCGCCCGGGTTAGGGCTTCCCCAAGCCAGGGAACCTCAAGGAACACTCCTCAGAGCTATTGCCCCCATGTGTGCTCTGTAGCAGCAGAGAGCTCTGGAGACTAGGTCTGTTCTGTCTGACTGGGAAACTCAGGGCCCTGGGAGCAGACCCCATTGTTGTGGCTTCTTAACAGACAAACACCTCTTGCTGTACCAGGGAATGGAAGCCTGAATTAAGCACTCCCTTTGGGCTACCTTTTATGACTCTAAGGAAGAGAGACCCTGCCAGGCTGCCTTTTGGCTGAAAATCACAAGGGGCTGGAAAGTGCTACCTGGGAAAGTCAGTGGAAGAGGCCACAGTGCCTAGGGCCCACCGCTCCACGGACAAGGGGCTAGGGCTTCCCCAAGCCAGGGAACCTCAAGGAGGAACACTCCTCAGAGCTATTGCTAGCCCCAGTATGTGTGCTCTGTAGCACAGAGAGCTCGGGAGACTAGGTCTGTTCTGACTGGGAAACTGAGGCCCTCTGGGATCAGCAGACCCATTGTTGTGGCTTTCTTAACAGACAAACACCTCTTGCACCACCAGGGAAGCTTGAATAAGCACTCCCTTGGGCTAACTTTTATGACTCTAAGGAAGAGACCCTGCCAGGCTGCCTTTGGCTGAAAATCACAATAGGGGTTGGGAAAGTGCTACCTGGAAAAGTCAGTGGAAGAGGCCACAGTGCCTAGGCCCCACCCGCCGGGGTAGGGCTTCCCCTATAAGCCAGGGAACCTCAAGGAACACTCCTCAGAGCTATTGCCCCATTGTGAGCTCTGTAAGCAGAGAGCTCTGGAGACTACGGTAGGTTGTTTCTGACTGGGAAACTGAGGGCCCTGGGAGCAGACCCATTGTTGTGGCTTCTTAACAACAGACAAAACGACCTCTTGCACCAGGGAAGCCTGAATAAGCACTCCCTTGGGCTACCCTTTTTATGACTCTAGAGAAAGAGACCCCTGCCAGGCTGCCTTTGGCTGAAAATCACAAGGGGCTGGAAAGTGCTACCTGGAAAGTGTCAGTGGAAGAGGCCACAGTGCCTAGGCCCCACCGCCCGGGTAGAGGGCTTCTGCCCCAAGCCCTGGGGTGAACATCAAGGAACACTCCTCAGAGCTATTGCCCATGGTGTGTGCTCTGTCTGGAGCAGAGAGCTCTGGAGACTAGGTCCTGTTTCTGACTGGGAAACTCGAGGCCCCCCATGGGAGCAGAACCCATTGTTTGTCCACAGGCTTCTTCTAACACAGAACAAACACACTCTTGCAACCAGGGCAAGCCTGAATAAGGCACTCCCCTGGGCTACTTTTTTATGACTCTAAGGAAGACGTCCTGCCAGGCTGCCTTTGGCTCGAATCACAAGGGGCTGGAAAGTGCTACCTGGAAAGTCAGTGGAAGAAGGCCACAGTGCCTAGGCCCCACCGCCCGGGGTTCCAGGGCTTCCCCAAGCCAGGGAACAAGGTAACACTCCTCAGAGCTATTGCCACCCATTGTGTGCTCTGTAGCAGAGAGCTCTGGGAGACTAGGTCTGTTCTGACTGGGGAAAAACTGAGGCCCTGGGAGCAGAGACCCATTGTTGTGGCTTCTTAACAGAGCAAAAACACACCTCTTTGCACCAGGGAAGCCTGAATAAGCACTCCCTTGGGCTACCCTTTTATGACTCTAAGGAAGAGACCCTGCCAGGGCTGCATATTTGGCTGAAAAATCACAAGGGGCTGGAAAAGTGCTACCACCTGGAAAGTCAGTGGAAAGATCCACAGTGCCTAGGCCCCACCGCCCCGGTAGGGCTTCCCCAAGCCAGGGAACCTCAAGGAACACTCCTCAGAGCTAATTGCCCTCATGTGTGTCCTCTGTAGCAGAGAGCTCTGGACCACTAGGTTGTTCTGACTGGGAAACTGAGGCCCTGGGAGAGACCCATTGTTTGTGGCTTCTTAACAGACAAACACCTCTTGCACCAGGGAAGATTGAATAAGCACACCCTTGGGCTACCTTTTTATGACTCTAAGGAAGAGACCCTCCCTGCCAGGCTGCCTTTGGCTGAAAATCACAAGGGGCTGGGAAAGTATTCCGACTACCTGGAAAGTCAGTGGAAGAGGCCACAGTGCCTAGGCCCCCACACTGCCCGGGTAGGGCTTCCCCCAAGCCAGGGGAACCTCAAGGAACACTCCTCAGAGCTATTGCCCCCATGTGTGCTCTGTAGCAGAGAGCTCTGGAGACTACTAGGTGTGTTCTGACTGGGAAACTGAGGCCCTGGGAGCAGACCCATTTGTTGTGGCTTCTTAACAGACAAACACCTCTTGCACCAGGGAAGCTTGAATAAGCACTCCCTTGGGCTACCTTTTATGACTCTAAGGAGAGAGACCCTGCCAGGCTGCCTTTGGCCTGAAAATCACAAGGGGGCTGGAAAGTGCTACCCTGGAAAGTCAGTGGAAGAGGCCACAGTGCCTAGGCCCCCACCGCCCGGGTAGGGCTTCCCCAAGCCAGGGAACCTCAAGGAACACCTCCTCAGAGCTATTGCCCCATGTGTGCTCTGTAGCAGAGAGCTCTGGGAGACTAGGTCTGTTCTGACTGGGAAACTGAGGCCCTGGGAGCAGACCCATTGTTGTGGCTCCCTTCTTAACAGACAAACACCTCTTGCACCAGGGAAGATTGAATAATAACACTCCCTTGGGGCTAACTTTTTTATGACTCTAAGGAAGAGACCCTGCCAGGCTGCCATTGGGTGAAAAAATCAATAGGGGGCTGGGAAGTGCTACCTGGAAAAGTTCAGTGTGAAGAGGCCACAGTGCCTAGGCTCTGGCCCGGTAAGGGCTTTCCCCAAGCCCGTGGAACCTCAAGGAACACCTCCTCAGAGCTATTGCCCCATGTGTGCTCTGTAGCAGAGAGCTCTGGAGACTACTAGTCTGTTCTGACTGGGAAAACTTGAGGCCCTGGAGAGGAGACCCATTGTTGTGGCTTCTTAACAGACCAACAACCTCTTTGCACCAGGGGAAGATTGAATAAGCACTCCCCTGGGCTTACCTTTTTTGACTCTAAGGAAGAGAGACCCTGCCAGGCTGTTGCTTTGGCTGAAAAAATCACAAGGGGCTGGAAAGTGCTACCTGGGAAAGTCAGTGGAAAGAGGCCACAGTGCCTAGGCCCACCGCCCCCGAAGGTAGGGGCTTCCCCAAAGCCAGGGAACCTCAAGGAACACTCCTCAGAGCTATTTGCCCATGTGTGCTCTGTAGCAGTGAGCTCTGGAGACTAGGTCTGTTCTGACTTGGAAACTGAGGCCCTGGGAGCAGACCCATTTGTTGTGGCTACTTAACAGACAAACACAAGACACCTCTTGCACCAGGGAAGCCTGAATAAGCACTCCCTTGGGCTACCTTTTATGACTCTAAGGAAAAGAGACCCCTGCCAGGCTGCTCTTTGGCTGAAAATCACAAGGGGCTGGAAAAGTGCTCTACCTGGAAAGTCAGTGGAAGAGGCCACACAGTGCCTAGGCCCCACCGCCCCGGTAGGGCTTCCCCAAGCCAGGGAACGTCAAGGAACACTCCCTCAGAGCTATTGCCCCCATGTGTGCTCTGTAGCAGAGAGCTCTGGAGACTACTAGGTCTGTTCTGACTGGGAAACTGAGGCCCTGGAGGCAGACCCATTGTTGTGTCCCTTCTTAACAGACAAACACTCTGTTTCACCAGGGAAGGGATTGAATAAGCACTCCCTTGGGGCTACCTTTTTATGACTCTAAGGAAGAGACCCTGCCAGGTGGGCTGAGCTTTGGCTGAAAATCACAAGGGGGGAAAGTGAAAGTGCTACCTGGAAAGTCAGTGGAAGAGGCCACAGTTGCCTAGGCCCCACCGCCCTGGGGGTGAGGGCTTCCCCCAAGCCAGGGAACCTCCTCAAGGAACACTCCTCAGAGCTATTGCCCCATGTGTGCTCTGTAGCAGAGAGCTCTGGAGACTAGGGTCTGTTCTGACTGGGAAACTGAGGCCCTGGGAGCAGACCCATTGTTGTGGCTTCTTAACAGACAAACACCTCTTGCACCAGGGGAAGCCTGAATAAAGCACTCCCTTGGGCTACCTTTTATGACTCTAAGGAAGAAGACCCTGCCAGGGCTGCCTTTTGGCTGAAAATCACAAGGGGGTGGAAAGTGCTACCTGGAAAAGTCAGTGGAAGAGGGCCACAGTGCCTAGGCCCCCCCACCGCCCGGGTAGGGCTTCCCCAAGCCAGGGAAACCTCAAGGAACACTCCTCAGAGCTATTGCCCCCATGTGTGCTCTGTAGCAAGAGAGCTCTGGAGACTAGGTCTGTTCTGACTGGGAAACTGAGACCCTGGGAGCAGACCCCATTGTTGTGGCTTGTCTTAACAGACAAACACCTCTTGCACCAGGGAAGCTTGAATAAGCACTCCCTTGGGCTACCTTTTATGACTCTAAGGAAGAGACCCTGCCAGGCTGCCTTTGGCTGAAAATCACAAGGGGCTGGAAAGTGCTACCTGGAAAGTCAGTGGAAGAGGCCACAGTGCCTAGGTGCCAAAGACCCGGGTAGGGCTTCCCCAAGCCAGGGAACCTCAAGGAACACTCCTCAGAGCTATTGCCCCCCATGTGTGCTCTGTAGCAGAGAGCTCTGGAGACTAGGTCTGTTCTTGACTGGAAAACTGAGGACCCTGGGAACTGGCCCATTGTTGTGGCTTCTTAACAGACAAACACCTCTTGCACCAGGGAAGCTTGAATAAGCACTACCTTTGGGCTACCTTTTATGACTCTAAGGAAGAGACCCCTGCCAGGCTGCCTGTGGCTGAAAAATCACAAGGGGTGGGAATGTGCTACTGAAAAGTCAGTGGAAGAGGCCACAGTGCCTAGGCCCCACCGCCCGGTAGGGCTTCCCCAAGCCAGGGAATCAACGGAACACTCCTCAGAGCTATTGCCCCATGTGTGTGCTCTGTAGTAGAGAGCTCTGGAGACTACTAGGTCTGTTCTGACTGGGAAAACTGAGGCCCTGGGAGCAGACCCATTGTTTGTGGCTACTTAACAGACAAACACCTCTTGCACCAGGGAAGTCTGAATAAGCACTCCCTTGGGCTACCTTTTATGACTCTAAGGAAGAGACCCTGCAAGGCTATTTGGCTGAAAATCACAAGGGCTGGAAAGTGCTACCTGGAAAGTCAGTGGAAGAGGCCACAGTGCCTAGGCCCCACCGCCCGGGTAGGGCTTCCCCAAGCCAGGGAACCTCAAGGAACACTCCTCAGAGCTATTGCCGCATGTGTGCTCTGTAGCAGAGAGCTCTGGAGACTAGGTCTGTTCTGACTGGGTTAAACTGAGGCCCTGGGATCAGACCCATTGTTGTGGCTTCTTAACAGCCAAACACCTCTTGCACCAGGGAAGCTGAATAAGCACTCCCTTGGGCTACCTTTTATGACTCTAAGGAAGAGACCCTGCCAGGCTGCATCTTTGGCTGAAAATCACAAGGGGCCTGGAAAGTGCTACCTGGAAAGTCAGTGTGAAAGAGGCCACAGTGCCTAGGCCCCACCGCCCAGGTAGGGCTTCCCCAAGCCAGGGAACGTCAAAGAACCCTCCTCAGAGCTTTTGCCCCATGTGTGCTCTGTAGCAGAGAGCTCTGGAGACTAGGTCTGTTCTGACTGGGAAACTGAGGCCCTGGGAGCAGAGCCATTGTTTGTGGCGTCTTCACAGCCAAACACCTCTTGCACCAGGGAAGACTGAATAAGCAGTCCCTTGGGCTACCTTTTTTGACTCTAAGGGAAGAGACCCTGCAAGGCTGCATCTGGCTGAAAATCACAAGGGGCTGGGGAAGTGCATACCTGGAAAAGTCAGTGAATCATTGCTGGAAAAAGTTACACGGGCCTGCGAAGTGATACCTGGAAATTCAGTGAAAGAGGCCACAGTGCCTAGGGCCCAGCAGCCCGGGCGTAGGGCAATGACCAATGCCCTGGAGCGTCAAGGAAACCCTCCTACAGCGCTATTTTCACATGTCCTGCTCTTAACCAGAGAGCGTCTGGAGACTAGATCTGTCTGAACTGGGAAACTGAGGCCCTGGGAGCAGAGGCAATAATTCTGCGGTCTTCACAGCCAAACAACCTCATGCAACCGAGGGAAGACTGAATAAGCTTATCCTTTGGGCTACAATTATTGAATCTAAGGAAGAGACCCTGCAAGGCTGCATCTGGCTGAAAATCACAAGGGGCTGGGAAGTGATACCTCGAAAGTCCGAGTGAAAGAGGCCCTCAGTGCCCTAGCCTCCAGCCACCCGGGATAGGGCATCCCCATTGTCAGGAAGCCCTCAAGGCAACCCTCCACAGCGGCTTTTACCCCATGGTCTTGCACTAGTAGCAGAGAGCACTGGAGATTCTAGAACTGGTTTCTGACTGGGAAAACATAGAGGCCCTGGTGAGCAGAGCCATTGTTCCCGGCGTCTTCACAGCCAAACAACACATTGCACCAGGAAGCAACCTGAAAGTAACATCTCACCGTTTGGGCTGCCTTTTATTGGACTCTAAGCAAGAGAACCTGCGCAAGGCTGCATCTGCCTGAAAACCACACGGGGCTGGGAAGTGATACCTGGAAAAAGTCAGTGGAAAGAGGCCAACAGTGGCCTAGCCCCCAGGCACACGGGTAGGGCTTCCCCAAGTCAGGGAAGCCTCAAGGAACCCTCCTCAGAGCTATTCGCCCATATCTGCGTCTGTAGCGAGAGCTCTGGAAGACTAGGTCAGTTATGCCTGGGATAACTCAGGCCCTGGGATCAGAGCCATTGTTCTGGCGCCTTCACAGCCCAGAACATCTCCTTCACCAGGGAAAAACAGAAATAAAAGCAGTCCCTTGGGCTACCTATTTTGACTCAAAGGAAGAGACCCTGAACGGCAGCAACTGGCTGAAAATCACAAGGGACAGGGAAAGTGATACCTAGACAGTCCTGTTTAAAGAGGCCACAGTTGCCTAAGCTTCCAATTCATCAAGTAAGGCTATACAACAGTGCCCCTGGAAACGTGAAGGCACCCTCCACAACAAGGGGGCGCGCTTTTTTCCCCAGGTCAGCTCTGTAACAGAGGACTCTGGAGAACAAGGTCGGTTCTGACCTGGGAAACTGAGGCCCCTGGGAGCAAAAGCCATAGTTCTGGCGTCTTCACAGCCAAACTACCACTTGCACCATGGAAGACAGAATAAGCAGTACCCTTGGGCTAAACTTTTATTTTGACCTGCTAAGGAAGGAGACCCTCGAAAGGCTGCAACTGCTTGGAAAATCCACAAGGGGCTGGGTATAGATACCAGGATTGTCCATGACAAGATGTCCCACATTGCCCTAGGCCCCAGCACCCAGGTAATACTTCGGACAAAGCCCTGGAGCCTCAAGGAACCCTGCCCCACAGCGCTATTTTCCCCATATCAGCTCTGTAGCAGAGAGCTCTGGAGACTAAGGCTTTTCTGACTGGGAAACTGAGGCCCTGTGAGCCGAGCCTTTGTTTCTGGCGTCTTCACAGCCACAAAATAAACCCACATCTTGCAACAAGGGAAAACGGAATAAGCAGTCCCCTTGGGCTACCTTTTTGACTCTAAGGAGAGAACCCCTGCAATGCTGCATCTGGCTGAAAATTCAAAAAGGGGCTGGGAATTAATACCTTGACAGTCAGTGAAAAGAGGCCACATGTGCCTACGCTCCAAAGCCCAGGTAAGGCTTTCGACAGTGCCCAGGAACGTGAAGGCAAACCCTCCACAGCGCTTCTTCCTCCACATATCCAGCACTGATAGCAAGACAGCACGGGGGACTAGGTCTGGTTCTGACTGAGAAACTGAGCCCCTGGGAGCAGAGCCATTTGTTCTGTCTGGCATCCTTCACAGCCAAACCCCTCTTGCACCAGGGAAGACTGGAATAATGCCAGTCCCTTGGCTAAACCTTTTATTTGACTCCTAAGGAGGAGACCCCCTGCAAGGCTGCATCTGGCTTGAAAATCACAATGGACTGGGAAGTGAATACCTGGAAAGTCAAGTGAACAGAAGCCATACTGCCGTATGGCTCCACAGCCCGGTTTAGGCATCTCCCCAAGGCCCCTGGAACGTCAATGGCACCCTCCTCATAGCTATTCCCCATGTCTGCTCTGTAGCAGAGAGCTCTGGAGACTAGGATCAGTTCTAACTGGGAAACTGAGGCCCTGGGAGCAGAGCCAATGTTTCTGTCCGTCTTCACAGCCCAACTACCTCTAGCACCAGGAAGGACTGAAATAACAGTCACCTTGGGCTACCCTTTTTGAATCCTAAGGAAAAGACCCAGCAAGCTGCATCCTATCTGGCTGAAAATCACAAGGGGCTGGAAAAGTGATACCTGGAAAGTCAGTGAAGGAGGCCACATGCCTAGGCTCCAAAAGCCCCGGTAAGGCTTCGACATTGCACAGGAACGGTGAAGGCACCCTCCACAGCGCCACCCCCTTTTTTCTACCAAGTCCCTGCACTGTATCAGAGAGCTCTGAAAAGACTATGGAACCTGTTCTGACTGGTAAAACTGAAGGCCCCTGGAGCAAAGCCATTGTTCTGGCATCTTCACAGCCGAAACACCGCTTGCACCATGGAAGCACTGAATAGAACGCAATCCCATGGGCGATATAAACCTTTTTTTGAACTCTAAGGAAGTGACCCAGCCTGGCTGCATCTGGCAAATAACACACTAAGGGCTGGGAAGTTGATACCTGGAATGTCCCAGTGAAAGAGGCCACATTGAGCCTAGGCCCCAGCACCTACCGGGTAGGACTTCCCCAAGGCATGGGAGCCTCAAGTGAATCCTCCTCATATCTATTTCTCCCCCAAGATCTGAGCTCTGTAGCGCAGAGAGCTCTGGAGATTAGGATCTGTTTTCTGACTGGGAAACTGAGGTCCCTGGGAGCAGAGCCATTGTTCCGGCCTCTTCACAGCCAAACACCCCTTCCACCAGGGAAAAAGGAAATAAGCTGTCCCGTGGGCTTCCTATTTTGACTCTAAGGAAGAGACCCTGCAAGGCTTCATCAGTCCTGTGACAATCAAAAGGGGCTGGGAAGTGATTACCTGGAAAGTAGTGAAACAGAGGCCCACAGTGCCTAGGCTCAGCAGCCCGATAAGGCTTCGACAGTGCAGTGGAGCCTGAAGGAACTCCTTCTCAGAGCTTTTTTCCACATGTCTGCTCTGTAGCAGAGAAAAAGCTCCGGGAGACTAAGGTCTGTTCTGACAGAGAAACGAGAGCCCCTGGGAGCAGAGCCATATGTTCTGGCTTCTTCACAGCCAAACACCACATGCACCAGGGAAGACTGAATAAGGCCCTCCCTTGCTAATACCTTTTTTTTGTACTCTAAGGAAAGAGACCCTGCAAGGCAGGCATCTGGCTGTAAAATCACAAGGGCTGGAAGAGCATACCTTTGAAAGTCAGTGAAAGAAGCCACAGTGCCTAGGCTCCAAAGCCCAGGTAAGGCTTCGACAGTGCCCTGGAACGGGAAGGCACCCTCCACAACGCTTTTTTCCCCATGTCTGCTCTGTAGCAGAGAGCTCTGGAGACGAGGTCTGTTCTGACTGGGAAACTGAGGCCCTGGAGCAGAGCCATTGTTCTGGGCGTCTTCACACCAGAACACCTCTTGCACCAGGGAAGACAGAATAAGCAGTCCCTTGGGCTACCTTTTTTGACTCTAAGGAAGAGACCCTGCAAGGATGCATCTGGCTGAAAATCACAAGCGGCTGGGGGGAAGTGAATACCTGGAAAGTCAGTGAAAGAGGCCCATAGTGCCTAGGCCTCCAAAGCCCAGTAAGGGCTTCGACAGTGGCCCTGGAAACTGAAGGCACCCTCCACAGCGCTTTTTCCCCAAGTCTGCTCTGTACCAGAGAGCTCTGGAGACTAGGTCTGTTCTGACTGGGAAACTGAGGCCCCTGGGAGCAGAGCCATTGTTTCCTGGCGTCTTCACAGCCAAACACCACTTACACCAGGGAAGACTGAATAAGCAGTCCCTTGGGCTACCCTTTTTTTGACTCTAAGAGAAGAGACCCTGCAAGGCTGCATCTGACTGAAAATCACAAGGGGCTGGGAAGTGATACCTGGAAAGTCAGTGGCTGAAAATCACAAGGGGCGGGAAGTGATACCTGGAAAGTCAGTGAAAGAGGCCACAGTGCCTAGGCTCCAAAGCCCAGGTAAGGCTTCGACAGTGCCTGGAACGTGAAGGCACCCTCCACAGCGCTTTTTCCCCCATGTCTGATCTGTAGCAGAGAGCTCTGGAGACTAGGTCTGTTCTGACTGGGAAACTGAGGCCCTGGGAGCAGAGCCATTTTTCTGGCGTCTTCACAGCCAAACACCTCTTGCACCAGGGAAGACTGAATAAGCAGTCCCTTGGGCTACCTTTTTTGACTCTAAGGAAGAGACCCTGCAAGGCTGCATCTGGCTGAAAATCACAAGGGGCTGGGAAGTGATACCTGGAAAGTCAGTGAAAGAGGCCACAGTGCCTAGGCCCCAAGCACCAGGGTAAGGCTTCCCCAGTGCAGGGAGCCTCAAATGGAACCCTCCTCAGAGCTATTTCCCCATGTCTGCTCTGTAGCAGAGAGCTCTGGAGACTAGGTCTGTTCTGACTGGGAAACTGAGGCCCTGGGAGCAGAGCCATTGTTCTGGCGTCTTCACAGCCAAACACCTCTTGCACCAGGGAAGACTGAATAAGCAGTCCCTTGGGCTACCTTTTTTTGACTCTAAGGAAGAGACCCTGCAAGGCTGCATCTGGCTGAAAATCACAAGGGGCTGGGAAGTGATACCTGGAAAGTCAGTGAAAGAGGCCACAGTGCCTAGGCTCCAAAGCACCCGGTAGGCTTCCCCAAGGCAGGGAGCCTCAAGGAACCCTCCTCAGAGCTATTTCCCCATGTCTGCTCTGTAGCAGAGAGCTCTGGAGACTAGGTCTGTTCTGACTGGGAAACTGAGGCCCTGGGAGCAGAGCCATTGTTCTGGCGTCTTCACAGCCAAACACCTCTTGCACCAGGGAAGACTGAATAAGCAGTCCCTTGGGCTACCTTTTTTTGACTCTAAGGAAGAGACCCTGCAAGGCTGCATCTGGCTGAAAATCACAAGGGGCTGGGAAGTGATACCTGGAAAGTCAGTGAAAGAGGCCACAGTGCCTAGGCTCCAAAGCCCAGGTAAGGCTTCGACAGTGCCCTGGAACGTGAAGGCACCCTCCACAGCGCTTTTTCCCCATGTCTGCTCTGTAGCAGAGAGCTCTGGAGACTAGGTCTGTTCTGACTGGGAAACTGAGGCCCTGGGAGCAGAGCCATTGTTCTGGCGTCTTCACAGCCAAACACCTCTTGCACCAGGAAAGACTGAATAAGCAGTCCCTTGGGCTACCTTTTTTGACTCTAAGGAAGAGACCCTGCAAGGCTGCATCTGGCTGAAAATCACAAAGGGCTGGGAAGTGATACCTGGAAAGTCAGTGAAAGAGGCCACAGTGCCTAGGCTCCAAAGCCCAGGTAAGGCTTCGACAGTGCCCTGGAACGTGAAGGCACCCTCCTCAGAGCTATTTCCCCATGTCTGCTCTGTAGCAGAGAGCTCTGGAGACTAGGTCTGTTCTGACTGGGAAAACTGAGGCCCTGGGAGCAGAGCCATTGTTCTGGCGTCTTCACAGCCAAACACCTCTTGCACCAGGGAAGACTGAATAAGCAGTCCCTTGGGCTACCTTTTTTGACTCTAAGGAAGAGACCCTGCAAGGCTGCATCTGGCTGAAAATCACAAGGGGCTGGGAAGTGATACCTGGAAAGTCAGTGAAAGATGCCACAGTGCCTAGGCCCCACCAGCCCCGGGTAGGGCTTCCCCAAGGCAGGGAGCCTCAAGGAACCGCCTCCTCAGAGCTATTTCCCCCATGTCTGCTCTGTAGCAGAGAGAGCTCTGGAGACTAGGTCTGTTCTGACTGGGAAACTGAGGCCCTGGGAGCAGAGCCATTGTTCTGGCGTCTTCACAGCCAAAACACCTCTTGCACCAGGGAAGACTGAATAAGCAGTCCCTTGGGCTACCTTTTTTGACTCTAAGGAAGAGACCCTGCAAGGCTGCATCTGGCTGAAAATCACAAGGGGCTGGGAAGTGATACCTGGAAAGTCAGTGAAAGAGGCCACAGTGCCTAGGCTCCAAAAGCCCAGGTAAGGCTTCCCCAGTGCCCCTGGAACGTGAAGGCACCCTCCACAGCGCTTATTTCCCCATGTCTGCTCTGTAGCAGAGAGCTCTGGAGACTAGGTCTGTTCTGACTGGGAAACTGAGGCCCTGGGAGCAGAGCCATTGTTCTGGCGTCTTCACAGCCAAACACCTCTTGCACCAGGGAAGACTGAATAAGCAGTCCCTTGGGCTACCTTTTTTGACTCTAAGGAAGAGACCCTGCAAGGCTGCATCTGGCTGAAAATCACAAGGGGCTGGGAAGTGATACCTGGAAAGTCAGTGAAAGAGGCCACAGTGCCTAGGCTCCAAAGCCCAGGTAAGGCTTCCCCACAGGCCCCTGGAGCGTGAAGGACCCCTCCTCAGAGCTATTTCCCCATGTCTGCTCTGTAGCAGAGAGCTCTGGAGACTAGGTCTGTTTCTGACTGGGAAACTGAGGCCCTGGGAGCAGAGCCATTGTTCTGGCGTCTTCACAGCCAAACACCTCTTGCACCAGGGAAGACTGAATAAGCAGTCCCTTGGGCTACCTTTTTTGACTCTAAGGAAGAGACCCTGCAAGGCTGCATCTGGCTGAAAATCACAAGGGGCTGGGAAGTGATACCTGGAAAGTCAGTGAAAGAGGCCACAGTGCCTAGGCTCCAAAGCCCAGGTAAGGCTTCGACAGTGCAGGGAAGTGAAGGCACCCTCCACAGAGCTATTTTCCCATGTCTGCTCTGTAGCAGAGAGCTCTGGAGACTAGGTCTGTTCTGACTGGGAAACTGAGCCCTGGGAGCAGAGCCATTGTTCTGGCGTCTTCACAGCCAAACACCTCTTGCACCAGGAAAGACTGAATAAGCAGTCCCTTGGGCTACCTTTTTTGACTCTAAGGAAGAGACCCTGCAAGGCTGCATCTGGCTGAAAATCACAAGGGGCTGGGAAGTGATACCTGGAAAGTCAGTGAAAGAGGCCACAGTGCCTAGGCCCCAAAGCCCAGGTAAGGGCTTCGACAAGGCCCTGGAACGTGAAGGCACCCTCCTCAGAGCTATTTCCCCCATGTCTGCTCTGTAGCAGAGAGCTCTGGAGACTAGGTCTGTTCTGACTGGGAAACTGAGGCCCTGGGAGCAGAGCCATTGTTCTGGCGTCTTCACAGCCAAACACCTCTTGCACCAGGGAAGACTGAATAAGCAGTCCCTTGGGCTACCTTTTTTGACTCTAAGGAAGAGACCCTGCAAGGCTGCATCTGGCTGAAAATCACAAGGGGCTGGGAAGTGATACCTGGAAAGTCAGTGAAAGAGGCCACAGTGCCTAGGCTCCAAAGCCCAGGTAAGGCTTCCCCAACAGTGGAGGAACGTGAAGGCAACCCTCCACAGCGCTTTTTCCCCATGTCTGCTCTGTAGCAGAGAGCTCTGGAGACTAGGTCTGTTCTGACTGGGAAACTGAGGCCCTGGGAGCAGAGCCATTGTTCTGGCGTCTTTCACAGCCAAACACCTCTTGCACCAGGGAAGACTGAATAAGCAGTCCCTTGGGCTACCTTTTTTGACTCTAAGGAAGAGACCCTGCAAGGCTGCATCTGGCTGAAAATCACAAGGGGCTGGGAAGTGATACCTGGAAAGTCAGTGAAAGAGGCCACAGTGCCTAGGCTCCAAAGCCCAGGTAAGGCTTCGACAGTGCCCTGGAACGTGAAGGCACCCTCCACAGCGCTTTTTCCCCATGTCTGCTCTGTAGCAGAGAGCTCTGGAGACTAGGTCTGTTCTGACTGGGAAACTGAGGCCCTGGGAGCAGAGCCATTGTTCTGGCGTCTTCACAGCCAAACACCTCTTGCACCAGGGAAGACTGAATAAGCAGTCCCTTGGGCTACCTTTTTTGACTCTAAGGAAGAGACCCTGCAAGGCTGCATCTGGCTGAAAATCACAAGGGGCTGGGAAGTGATACCTGGAAAGTCAGTGAAAGAGGCCACAGTGCCAAGGCCCCAGCACCCGGGTAGGGCTTCCGCAAGGCAGGGAGCCTCAAGGAATCCTCCTCAGAGCTATTTCGCCATGTCTGCTCTGTAGCAGAGAGCTCTGGAGACTAGGTCTGTTCTGACTGGGAAACTGAGGCCCTGGGAGCAGAGCCATTGTTCTGGCGTCTTCACAGCCAAACACCTCTTGCACCAGGGAAGACTGAATAAGCAGTCCCTTGGGCTACCTTTTTTGACTCTAAGGAAGAGACCCTGCAAGGCTGCATCTGGCTGAAAATAACAAGGGGCTGGGAAGTGATACCTGGAAAGTCAGTGAAAGAGGCCACAGTGCCTAGGCTCCAAAGCCCAGGTAAGGCTTCGACAGTGCCCTGGAACGTGAAGGCACCGTCCACAGCGCTTTTTCCCCATGTCTGCTCTGTAGCAGAGAGCTCTGGAGACTAGGTCTGTTCTGACTGGGAAACTGAGGCCCTGGGAGCAGAGCCATTGTTCTGGCGTCTTCACAGCCAAACACCTCTTGCACCAGGGAAGACTGAATAAGCAGTCCCTTGGGCTACCTTTTTTGACTCTAAGGAAGAGACCCTGCAAGGCTGCATCTGGCTGAAAATCACAAGGGGCTGGGAAGTGATACCTGGAAAGTCAGTGAAAGAGGCCACAGTGCCTAGGCTCCAAAGCCCAGGTAAGGCTTCAACAGTGCTGTGGAACGTGAAGGCACCCTCCTCAGAGCTATTTCCCCATGTCTGTTCTGTAGCAGAGAGTTCTGGAGACTAGGTCTGTTCTGACTGGGAAACTGAGGCCCTGGGAGCAGAGCCATTGTTCTGGCGTCTTCACAGCCAAACACCTCTTGCACCAGGGAAGACTGAATAAGCAGTCCCTTGGGCTACCTTTTTTGACTCTAAGGAAGAGACCCTGCAAGGCTGCATCTGGCTGAGAATCACAAGGGGCTGGGAAGTGATACCTGGAAAGTCAGTGAAAGAAGCCACAGTGCCTAGGCCCCAGCACCCGGGTAGGGCTTCCCCAAGGCAGGGAGCCTCAAGGAACCCTCCTCAGAGCTATTTCCCCATGTCTGCTCTGTAGCAGAGAGCTCTGGAGACTAGGTCTGTTTTGACTGGGAAACTGAGGCCCTGGGAGCAGAGCCATTGTTCTGGCGTCTTCACAGCCAAACACCTCTTGCACCAGGGAAGACTGAATAAGCAGTCCCTTGGGCTACCTTTTTTGACTCTAAGGAAGAGACCCTGCAAGGCTGCATCTGGCTGAAAATCACAAGGGGCTGGGAAGTGATACCTGGAAAGTCAGTGAAAGAGGCCACAGTGCCTAGGCTCCAAAGCCCAGGTAAGGGCTTCGACAGTGCCCTGGAACGTGAAGGCACCCTCCACAGCGCTTTTTCCCCATGTCTGCTCTGTAGCAGAGAGCTCTGGAGACTAGGTCTGTTCTGACTGGGAAACTGAGGCCCTGGGAGCAGAGCCATTGTTCTGGCGTCTTCACAGCCAAACACCTCTTGCACCAGGGAAGACTGAATAAGCAGTCCCTTGGGCTACCTTTTTTGACTCTAAGGAAGAGACCCTGCAAGGCTGCATCTGGCTGAAAATCACAAGGGGCTGGGAAGTGATACCTGGAAAGTCAGTGAAAGAGGCCACAGTGCCTAGGCTCCAAAGCCCAGGTAAGGCTTCGACAGTGCCCTGGAACGTGAAGGCACCCTCCTCAGAGCTATTTCCCCATGTCTGCTCTGTAGCAGAGAGCTCTGGAGACTAGGTCTGTTCTGACTGGGAAACTGAGGCCCTGGGAGCAGAGCCATTGTTCTGGCGTCTTCACAGCCAAACACCTCTTGCACCAGGGAAGACTGAATAAGCAGTCCCTTGGGCTACCTTTTTTGACTCTAAGGAAGAGACCCTGCAAGGCTGCATCTGGCTGAAAATCACAAGGGGCTGGGAAGTGATACCTGGAAAGTCAGTGAAAGAGGCCACAGTGCCTAGGCTCCAAAGCCCAGGGAAGGCTTCGACAGTGCCCTGGAACGTGAAGGCACCCTCCTCAGAGCTATTTCCCCATGTCTGCTCTGTAGCAGAGAGCTCTGGAGACTAGGTCTGTTCTGACTGGGAAACTGAGGCCCTGGGAGCAGAGCCATTGTTCTGGCATCTTCACAGCCAATCACCGCTTGCACCAGGGAAGACTGAATAAGCAGTCCTTTGGGCTACCTTTTTTGACTCTAAGGAAGAGACCCTGCAAGGCTGCATCTGGCTGAAAATCACAAGGGGCTGGGAAGTGATACCTGGAAAGTCAGTGAAAGAGGCCACAGTGCCTAGGCCCCAGCAGCCCAGGTAAGGCTTCCCCAGTGCAGGGGAACGTGAAGGCACCCTCCACAGAGCTATTTCCCCATGTCTGCTCTGTAGCAGAGAGCTCTGGAGACTAGGTCTGTTCTGACTGGGAAACTGAGGCCCTGGGAGCAGAGCCATTGTTCTGGCGTCTTCACAGCCAAACACCTCTTGCACCAGGGAAGACTGAATAAGCAGTCCCTTGGGCTACCTTTTTTGACTCTAAGGAAGAGACCCTGCAAGGCTGCATCTGGCTGAAAATCACAAGGGGCTGGGAAGTGATACCTGGAAAGTCAGTGAAAGAGGCCACAGTGCCTAGGCTCCAAAGCCCAGGTAAGGCTTCGACAGTGCCCTGGAACGTGAAGGCACCCTCCACAGCGCTTTTTCCCCCATGTCTGCTCTGTAGCAGAGAGCTCTGGAGACTAGGTCTGTTCTGACTGGGAAACTGAGGCCCTGGGAGCAGAGCCATTGTTCTGGGTCTTCACAGCCAAGCCTCTTGCACCAGGGAAGAACTGAATAAGCAGTGCCTTGGGCTCTTCACAAGGAAAAGACCTCTCTGCACCAGGGAAGACTGAATAAGCAGTCCCTTGGGTCTACCTTTTTTGACTCTAAGGAAGAGACCCTGCAAGGCTGCATCTGGCTGAAAAAGCACAAGGGGCTGGTAGCAGAGAGCTCTGGATACTAGGTCTGTTCTGTCAGTGAAAGAGGCCCTGGGAGTGCCTAGGCTCTGGCAACAGCCCAACACCTCTTGCACCAGGGAAAGAAGCAGTCCCTTGCCTACCTTTTTTGAAGGAACCCTGCAAGGCTGCATCTGGCTGAAAATCACAATGGGCTGGAAGTCTGTAGCAGAGAGCTCTGGAGACTAGGTCTGTTCTGACTGGGAAACTGAGGCCCTGGGAGAGCAGAGCCATTGCCCTGGAACTGGGCGTCTTCACAGAGCTATTTTCCCACACCTGCTGCACCAGGGAGACTGAATAAGCAGTCCCTTGGCCCTGGGACCCAGTTTTGTCTCTAAGGAAGCGTCTTCACCCTGCAAGGCTGCATCTGGCTGAAAATCACAAGGGGGCTGGGAAGTGATACCTGGAAAGTCAGTGAAAGAGGCCACAGTGCCTAGGCTCCAAGAGCCCCCTGTAAGGCTTCGACTGTGCACAAGGGGCTGGAACGTGATACCTGGAACCCTCCTGAAAGAGCTATTGCCCCCAAAGCCAGGTAAGGCTTCTGCTCTGTAGCAGAGAGCTCTGGAGACTGTAGTCTGGAGACTGTTCTGACTGACTGGAAACTGAGGCCCTGGGAGCAGAGCCATTGTTCTGGCGTCTTCACAGCCAAACACCTCTTGCACCAGGGAAGACTGAATAAGCAGTCCCCTTGGGCTACCTTTTTTGACTCTAAGGAAGAGACCCTGCAAGGCTGCATCTGGCTGAAAATCACAAGGGGCTGGGAAGTGATACCTGGAAAGTCAGTGAAAGAGGCCACAGTGCCTAGGCTCCAAAGCCCCAGGTAAGGCTTCGACAGTGCCCTGGAACGTGAAGGCACCCTCCACAGCGCTTTTTCCCCATGTCTGCTCTGTAGCAGAGAGCTCTGGAGACTAGGTCTGTTCTGACTGGGAAACTGAGGCCCTGGGAGCAGAGTCATTGTTCTGGCGTCTTCACAGCCAAACACCTCTTGCACCAGGGAAGACTGAATAAGCAGTCCCTTGGGCTACCTTTTTTGACTCTAAGGAAGAGACCCTGCAAGGCTGCATCTGGCTGAAAATCACAAGGGGCTGGGAAGTGATACCTGGAAAGTCAGTGAAAGAGGCCACAGTGCCTAGGCTCCAAAGCCCAGGGTAGGGCTTCCCCAAGGCAGGGAGCCTCAAGGAACCCTCCTCAGAGCTATTTCCCCATGTCTGCTCTGTAGCAGAGAGCTCTGGAGACTAGGTCTGTTCTGACTGGGAAACTGAGGCCCTGGGAGCAGAGCCATTGTTCTGGCGTCTTCACAGCCAAAACACCTCTTGCACCAGGGAAGACTGAATAAGCAGTCCCTTGGGCTACCTTTTTTGACTCTAAGGAAGAGACCCTGCAAGGCTGCATCTGGCTGAAAATCACAAGGGGCTGGGAAGTGATACCTGGAAAGTCAGTGAAAGAGGCCACACAGTGCCTAGCTCCAAACCCAGGTAAGGCTTCGACAGTGCCCCCCAAGGCACGTGAAGGCAAGGAGGCCACCTCAAGAGCTTTTTCCCCATGTCTGCTCTGTAGCAGAGAGCTCTGGAGACTAGGTCTGTTCTGACAGCGAAACTGAGGCCCTGGAGCAGAGCCATTGTTCTGGCGTCTTCACAGCCAAACACCTCTTGCACCAGGGGAACTGTACTGAAGAGAGAGAATAAGCTCACCCTTGGAAACTTTTTGACTCTAAGGAGAGACCCTGCAAGGCTGCATCTGGCTGAAAATCACAAGGGGCAGGGAAGTGATACCTGGAAAGTCAGTGAAAGAGGCCACAGTGCCTAGGCTCCAAAGCCCAGGTAAGGTTCGACTCTGCCCTGGAACCTGAAGGCACCCTCCACAGCGCTGATTTCCCCATGTCTGCTCTGTAGCAGAGAGCTCTGGAATACTAGGTCTGTTCTGACTGGGAAACTGAGGCCCTGGGAGCAGAGCCATTGTTCTGGCGTCTTCACAGCCAAACACCTCTTGCACAGGGAAGACTGAATAAGCAGTCCCTTGGGCTTCCCTTTTTTGACTCTAAGGAAGAGACCCTGCAAGGCTGCATCTGGCTGAAAATCACAAGGGGCTGGGAAGTGATACCTGGAAAGTCAGTGAAAGAGGCCACAGTGCCTAGGCTGGAAACTAGGTCTGTTAGGGCTTCGACAAGGCAGGGAGCCTGAAGGAACCCTCCACAAGCTATTTCCCCATGTCTGCTCTGTAGCAGAGAGCTCTGGAGACTAGGTCTGAGTGGAACTTGACTGGGAAACTGAGGCCCTGGGAGCAGAGCCATTGTTCTGGCGTCTTCACAGCCAAACACCTCTTGCACCAGGGAAGACTGAATAAGCAGTCCCTTGGGCTACTTTTTTTTTGACTCTAAGGAAGAGACCCTGCAAGGCTGCATCTGGCTGAAAATCACAAGGGGCTGGGAAGTGATACCCTGGAAAAGTCAGTGAAAGAGGCCACAGTGCCTAGGCTCCCAAAGCCCAGGTAAGGCTTCCCCAAGGCAGGGAACCTGAAGGCACCCTCCTCAGAGCTATTTCCCCCATGTCTGCTCTCTGTAGCAGAGAGCTCTGGAGACTAGGTCTGTTCTGACTGGGAAACTGAGGCCCTGGGAGCAGAGCCATTGTTCTGGCGTCTTCACAGCCAAACACCTCTTGCACCAGGGAAGACTGAATAAGCAGTCCCTTGGGCTACCTTTTTTGACTCTAAGGAAGAGACCCTGCAAGGCTGCATCTGGCTGAAAATCACAAGGGGCTGGGAAGTGATACCTGGAAAGTCA
This sequence comes from Okapia johnstoni, assembly GCA_024291935.2. Lineage (NCBI taxonomy): Eukaryota > Metazoa > Chordata > Mammalia > Artiodactyla > Giraffidae > Okapia > Okapia johnstoni. The sequence goes on along the minus strand of JAGTYA010000290.1, from coordinate 4,372 downwards.
GTGAAAGAGGCCACAGTGCCTAGGCCCCAAACCCAGGTAAGGCTTCCCCAAGGCAGGGAACCTCAAGGCACCCTCCTCAGAGCTATTTCCCCATGTCTGCTCTGTAGCAGAGAGCTCTGGAGACTAGGTCTGTTCTGACTGGGAAACTGAGGCCCTGGGAGCAGAGCCATTGTTCTGGCGTCTTCACAGCCAAACACCTCTCTTGCACCAGGGAAGACTGAATAAGCAGTCCCTTGGGCTACCTTTTTTTGACTCTAAGGAAGAGACCCTGCAAGGCTGCATCTGGCTGAAAATCACAAGGGGCTGGGAAGTGATACCTGGAAAGTCAGTGAAAGAGGCCACAGTGCCTAGGCTCCAAAGCCCAGGTAAGGCTTCGACAGTGCCCTGGAACGTGAAGGCACCCTCCACAGCGCTTTTTCCCCATGTCTGCTCTGTAGCAGAGAGCTCTGGAGACTAGGTCTGTTCTGACTGGGAAACTGAGGCCCTGGGAGCAGAGCCATTGTTCTGGCGTCTTCACAGCCAAACACCTCTTGCACCAGGGAAAGACTGAATAAGCAGTCCCTTGGGGCTACCTTTTTTGACTCTAAGGAAGAGACCCTGCAAGGCTGCATCTGGCTGAAAATCACAAGGGGCTGGGAAGTGATACCTGGAAAGTCAGTGAAAGAGGCCACAGTGCCTAGGTCCAAAGCACCCAGGTAAGGCTTCCCCAGTGCCCTGGAACGTGAAGCACCCTCCTCCACAGAGCTTTTTCCCCATGTCTGCTCTGTAGCAGAGAGCTCTGGAGACTAGGTCTGTTCTGACTGGGAAACTGAGGCCCTGGGAGCAGAGCCATTGTTCTGGCGTCTTCACAGCCAAACACCTCTTGCACCAGGGAAGACTGAATAAGCAGTCCCTTGGGCTACCTTTTTTTGACTCTAAGGAAGAGACCCTGCAAGGCTGCATCTGGCTGAAAATCACAAGGGGCTGGGAAGTGATACCTGGAAAGTCAGTGAAAGAGGCCACAGTGCCTAGGCCCCAAAGCCCAGGTAAGGCTTCCCCAGTGCAGGGAACCTCAAGGAACCCTCCTCAGCGCTATTTCCCCATGTCTGCTCTGTAGCAGAGAGCTCTGGAGACTAGGTCTGTTCTGACTGGGAAACTGAGGCCCTGGGAGCAGAGCCATTGTTCTGGCGTCTTCACAGCCAAACACCTCTTGCACCAGGGAAGACTGAATAAGCAGTCCCTTGGGCTACCCTTTTTTGACTCTAAGGAAGAGACCCTGCAAGGCTGCATCTGGCTGAAAATCACAAGGGGCTGGGAAGTGATACCTGGAAAGTCAGTGAAAGAGGGCCACAGTGCCTAGGCCCCAAAGCCCGGGTAAGGCTTCCCCAAGGCCCTGGAACCTCAAGGCACCCTCCTCAGAGCTATTTCCCCATGTCTGCTCTGTAGCAGAGAGCTCTGGAGACTAGGTCTGTTCTGACTGGGAAACTGAGGCCCTGGGAGCAGAGCCATTTGTTCTGGCGTCTTCACAGCCAAACACCTCTTGCACCAGGGAAGACTGAATAAGCAGTCCCTTGGGCTACCTTTTTTGACTCTAAGGAAGAGACCCTGCAAGGCTGCATCTGGCTGAAAATCACAAGGGGCTGGGAAGTGATACCTGGAAAGTCAGTGAAAGAGGCCACAGTGCCTAGGCCCCAAAGCCCAGGTAAGGCTTCGACAGTGCAGGGAACCTGAAGGCACCCCTCCACAGCGCTTTTTTTCCCCATGTCTGCTCTGTAGCAGAGAGCTCTGGAGACTAGGTCTGTTCTGACTGGGAAACTGAGGCCCTGGAGCAGAGCCATTGTTTCTGGCGTCTTCACAGCCAAACACCTCTTGCACCAGGGAAGACTGAATAAGCAGTCCCTTGGGCTACCTTTTTTTGACTCTCAAGGAAGAGACCCTGCAAGGCTGCATCTGGCTGAAAATCACAAGGGGGCTGGGAAGTGATACCTGGAAAGTCAGTGAAAGAGGCCAAAGTGCCTAGGCCCCAAAGCCCAGGTAAGGATTCGACAGTGCCCTGGAACGTGAAGGCACCCTCCACAGCGCTTTTTCCACATGTCTGCTCTGTAGCAGAGAGCTCTGGAGACTAGGTGTGTGTTCTGACTGGGAAACTGAGGCCCTGGGAGCAGAGCCATTGTTCTGGCGTCTTCACAGCCAAACACCTCTTGCACCAGGGAAGACTGAATAAGCAGTCCCTTGGGCTACCTTTTTTGACTCTAAGGAAGAGACCCTGCAAGGCTGCACCCCATGTCTGCTCTGTAGCAGAGAGCTCTGGAGACTAGGTCTGTTTCTGACTGGGAAACTGAGGCCCTGGGAGCAGAGCCATTGTTCTGGCGTCTTCACAGCCAAACACCTCTTGCACCAGGGAAGACTGAATAAGCAGTCCCTTGGGCTACCTTTTTTGACTCTAAGGAAGAGACCCTGCAAGGCTGCATCTGGCTGAAAATCACAAGGGGCTGGGAAGTGATACCTGGAAAAGTCAGTGAAAGAAGCCACAGTGCCTAGGCTCCCAAAGCACCAGGTAGGGCTTCCCCAAGCCCTGGGAGCGTGAAGGCACCCTCCCACAGAGCTATTTTCCCCATGTCTGCTCTGTAGCAGAGAGCTCTGGAGACTAGGTCTGTTCTGACCTGCTAAAAACTGAGGCCCTGGGAGCAGAGCCATTGTTCTGGCGTCTTCACAGCCAAACACCTCTTGCACCAGGGATAAAAGGGGAAGACTGAATAAGCAGTCCCTTGGGCTACCTTTTTTTGACTCTAAGGAAGAGACCCTGCAAGGCTGCATCTGGCTGAAATATCACAAGGGGCTGGGAAGTGATATCCTGTAAAGTCAGTGAAAGAGGCACCACAGTGCCTAGGCTCCAAAGCACCAGGTAAGGCTTCGACAAGTGCCCTGGAACGTCAAGGAAACCCTCCACAGCGCTTTTCCGCCATCTCAGTCTCTGCTCTGTAGCAGAGAGCTCTGGAGAGACTAGGTCTGTTCTGACTGGGAAACTGAGGGCCCTGGGGAGCAGAGCCAGTTGTTCTGGCGTCTTCACAGCCAAACACCTCTTGCACCAGGAAGACTGAATAAGCAGTCCCTTGGGCTACCTTTTTTGACTCTAAGGAAGAAGACCCTGTAAGCAAGGCTGCATCTGGCTGAAAAATCACAAGGGGCTGGGAAGTGATACCTGGAAACGTCAGTGAAAAGAGGCCACAGTGCCTAGGTGCTCCAAAGCCCAGGTAAGGGCTTCGACAATGCCCTGGAACGTGAAGGCACCCTCCACAGCGCTTTTTCCCCATGTCTGCTCTGTAGCAGAGAGCTCTGGAGACTAGGTCTGTTCTGACTGGGAAACTGAGTGCCCTGGGAGCAGAGCCATTGTTTCTGGCGTCTTCACAGCCAAACACCTCTTGCACCAGGGAAGACTGAATAAGCAGTCCCTTGGGCTACCTTTTTTGACTCTAAGGAAGAGACCCTGCAAGGCTGCAATACTGGCTGAAAATCACAAGGGGCTGGGAAGTGATACCTGGAAAGTCAGTGAAAGAGGCCACAGTGCCTAGGCACCCAAAGCCCACGTATAAGGCTTCGACAGTGCCATCTGGGATACGTGGAAGGAACTGCCAACTCAGCGCTTTTTTTTTCCCCATGTCTGCTCTGTAGCAGAGAGATGCTCTGGAGTTACTAGGTCTGTTCTGACTGGGAAACTGAGGCCCTGGGAGCAGAGCCATTTGTTCTGGGCGTCTTCACAGCCAAAACACCTCTTGCACCAGGGAAGACATGAATAAGCAGCATCCCACCTGACATGCGGCTACCTTTTTTGACTCTAAGGAAGAGACCACTGCAAGGCCTGCATCTGACGCTGAAAATCACAAGGGGCTGTTCGAAAGTGATAACCTGGAAAAGTCAGGTGAAAGAGGTGTGTGCCTTACAGTAGCCTAGGGTCAACCACCGATCACCCCGTGTACGTCTGCCCCAAGGCAGGATCAGCCGTCAAGGATGTAACCCTCCATCCGAGTTTTTGGCGTATTTCCTCCCCATGTCTGCTCTGTAGCAGAGAGCTCTTGGAGACTAGGTCTGTTCTGAACTGGGAAACTGAGCCCACTGGGAGCAGAGAGAGCCATTGGTTCTGCGCGTCTTCACAGCCAATCACAACCACTTGCACCAGGGAAGACTGAATAAGCATTCCCTTTGGGCAAACCTTTTTTGACTCTAAGGAAGAAGACCCTGGCAAGGCTGGCGATCTGGCTGAAAATCACAAGGGCTTGGGAAGCTGATCAACCTGGAAAACATTGATCAGTGAAACGAAGACCACAGTGCCTAGATACCCACCACCCCGGTATGGGCTTCCCAAGGCAGGGAGCCTCAAGGGCAACCTTCCTCC
>JAGTYA010000289.1:0-32268 GCA_024291935.2 Okapia johnstoni | reverse complement strand
GAGAGCAGGGCAGGAGGCCTCTCGCGTCGCTGCAGATCCAAGGGTCCCCGTCTCGCAAGGAAGGGGGCCGGGGACGCCTAGCGGTGTGGCGGAGCCCGTTTATGGCAGTTGGCCCGGGGATCTCGGGGGACACCTGGAGTGATGCAAGGCTCTCCAAGCCCTACGTTCGGAGAGGACAGGTGCGGGGCATGCTTCCAATGCCCTGCAAGGGAAAGCGCCTCCATCCTCTCTTCGGGCGTGGCCTCTACGAGGGGCTGTTCTCGACTTGCGGCGGTGCATTCTCGAGTTGCGGCGAGTACACCGGACCCGTCTTCCCCCGTTAGCCCAGTCGGAGGTCCGAATTGCCCTTATCGAGCGGGACAGGTGGCCCGAGGCAGCCTCGGGCGGATTCGCCAGGAGGTCGCTTGCAGCGCCCTGGGTCTCGCGTCAGGCATGGAGCTAGGACCCTCGGGGGTCCCCGGAGGGGGGGAGGGGAACAGGTATAAACTGGCACCCTGTTCGGTGGCGTCCAGGGAGTCGAGGGGAACGCTCAGCCTATTCTCTCCGGTCACTGGCAAGGGCAATAGGAGCTTAAAAGCCACTTCTAATATGCAGGGGCGGAAGTTCATGTCTTTTCCGCGCGGCGCAGGGGGAAGCGGGGGTGGCCTCTATGAAATTCGGGGGCCGTGGCGCCTCGGGGGAGCCTCCTACCTTGTTGCCTCTGTAGAAGTCCAGGCCTCCTTTGACATCGCCAGGGGCTGTCGGGACTTACCCCTCCGACTCTACGTCCAGGGAAATGGACTCGCTTGCCGATGGGGGTTCCTCGGGGGACCTTTTGGTCTAGCTGCGGAAAATGTGACCCTTGGGGCCTCTTTCTCGACCTCAGGAGAGCAGCGAGAGAGTCCTCGCTCTGGAGGTGCGATGGTGAAATGTAGGGATTGCGATGGCATTCAGGATGCGGATTTGGACCCACCTTTCTGAGAGGAGGGGCCGTTGGCGACGGGGGGCCCCTCGCTGAGCGGCCTCTTGGAGACTCAGGGTTGCGCTCGCTTTGTGGACACGGGTAGCCCAGTTAACTTCTGGGGCGCCTAGTGGGAGTCCCGCCTCCGTAGCAAGCGCCAGAGAGAAGGCAAGGAAGGCTCTCGCGTCGCTGCAAGATCCCAAGGGCCCCGTCTCGCAAGGAGGGGGGGACCGGGGGACGCCCTGCGCGGTGTGGCGGGGAAGCCACGTGCTTTCTTGGCAGGTTGGCCCGGGGATCTCGGGGGACAACATGGGAGTCGCCCGCAAGGAGTCAAGGCCCGTTCGGGGGCCCCGGAAAACAGGTGCCGGGGCTTGATCTCCAGGCCTGCAAGGGTAAAGCGCTCCCTCCCTCTTTGGGCGTCGGCCTACACGGGGGTGGTTATCGTCTTGCTGGCGGTTGCATTTATCGAGTGGCGGTGGGTACCCCGGCCCGTCTCACCGTTAGCAGAGCGGGGTCGCCTTGCTCCTCCTTTCGAGCGGACAGGGGAACGAGCCAGCCTCGGGAATTCGCCAGGAGGCGCTGCAGCGGCCTGGGTCCGCGTCTTCAGGCATGGAGCTAGGACCCTCGGGGGTATCCGGTGGGGGGGTGGGGGACAGGTATACCTGGCAACTGTGGGGGGGGGGGGGGGGGATGGCCTCCAGGAAGTTCGAGGGGACTCTGCCTTTCTCTCCGGTCTCAGCCATAGAGGCAATTCGGTGCAATTCCCCTCGATATGCAGGGTTTGCCGTTTAAGGTCGAGCTTTTTCCGCGTGGCGAACGGGGGATAGAGGGTGGATCACTCTCTGATTCGGGGGCGTGGCGCCTTCGGGGCGCCTCCCTTGCTTGCATCTGACGTAGTCCAGGCTTCTGTTTTGTCAATGACCAGGGGTTGACTGGGCTTCCCTCGCCTCATGTCAGGGGAACTGGACTAGACTTGCCGGATGGTGGTTCCTCGGGGGACATTTCGGTCTTCCTGGCCGGTAGCTGGCCCCATTGGGGCCCCCTTCTCGACACTATGGTGAGGCGAGAGTACCGCTCTGGAAGTGCGAGGGAATGTAGGGATTGCATGATGGAATTCAGTAAGGGGATTGGGACCCCCCTTTCGAGAGGAGGGGCCGGACGGCGGACCGGGGCCCTCGCGGCGGGCGGCCTCTGGAGACTCAGGGTTCCGCTCGCCTGTGGACACGGGTATCCCAGGGAAACCTCTGGGGGCGCCTAGAGGGAGTCCAGCCTCCGTTGCAGCGCCAGAGAGAAGGCAGGACGGCTCTCGCGTCGCTGCAGATCCCAAGGGCCCCGTCTCGCAAGGAGGGGGGGGCCCGGGGGACGCCCTCGCGGTGTGGCGGGAAGCCCCGCTTTCTTGGCAGGTTGGCCCGGGGGATCTCGGGGGACACCTGGAGTCGCCCGCAAGGAGTCAAGCCCCGTTCGGAGCCGGAACAGGTGCCGGGGCATGCTCTCCATGCCCTGCAAGGGAAAAAGCGCCTCCTCCCTCTATGGGCGTGGCCTCACGGGGGTGTTCTCGACTTGCGGCGGTGCATTCTCGAGTTGCGGCGGGTACCCCGGCCCGTCTCCCCCGTTAGCCCAGCGGGGTCGCCATGCCTCCTTTCGAGCGGACAGGGGCCCGAGCAGCCTCGGGATTCTCCAGGAGGCGCTGCAGCGCCCTGGGTCCGCGTCAGGCATGGAGCTAGGACCCTCGGGGGTCCCCGGAGGGGGGGAGGGGGGACAGGTATAACTGGCACCTGTGGGGTGGCCTCCAGGGAGTCGAGGGGACTCAGCCTTTCTCTCCGGTCACAGCCAAGGGCAATCGGGCTTCCCCTCGAATGCAGGGGCGAAGGTCGTGCTTTTCCGCGCGGCGCAGGGGGAAGCGGGGGTGGGCCTCTCTGAATCGGGGGCGTGGCGCCTCGGGGAGCCTCTCTTGTTGCCTCTGAGAAGTCCAGGCCTCCTTTGACATCGCCAGGGGCTGCTGGGCTTCCCCTCGCCTCACGTCCAGGGAACTGGACTCGCTTGCCGATGGGGGTTCCTCGGGGACCTTTGGTCTTGCGGCCGGAACTGGCCCCTTGGGGCCTCTTCTCGAACCTCAGGAGAGGCGAGAGTCCCGCTCTGGAGGTGCGAGGGAATGTAGGGATTGCGATGGCATTCAGGAAGGGGATTGGACCCCCCCTTTCGAGAGGAGGGGCCGACGGCGACGGGGGGCCCCTCGCGAGCGGCCTCTGGAGACTCAGGGTTCCGCTCGCCTGTGGGACACGGGTATCCCAGGGAACCTCTGGGGGCGCCTAGAGGGAGTCCAGCCTCCGTTGCAGCGCCAGAGAGAAGGCAGGACGGCTCTCGCGTCGCTGCAGATCCCAAGGGCCCCGTCTCGCAAGGAGGGGGGCCCGGGGGACGCCCTCGCGGTGTGGGCGGGAAGCCCCGCTTTCTTGGCAGGTTGGCCCGGGGATCTCGGGGGGACACCTGGAGTCGCCCGCAAGGAGTCAAGCCCCGTTCGGAGCCGGAACAGGTGCCGGGGCATGCTCTCCATGCCCTGCAAGGGAAAAAAAAGCGCCTCCTCCCTCTATGGGCGTGGCCTCACGGGGGGTGTTCTCGACTTGCGGCGGTGCATTCTCGAGTTGCGGCGGGTACCCCGGCCCGTCTCCCCCGTTAGCCCAGCGGGGTCGCCATGCCTCCTTTCGAGCGGACAGGGGCCCGAGCAGCCTCGGGATTCGCCAGGAGGCGCTGCAGCGCCCTGGGTCCGCGTCAGGCATGGAGCTAGGACCCTCGGGGGTCCCCGGAGGGGGGGGAGGGGACAGGTATACTGGCACCTGTGGGGTGGCCTCCAGGGAGTCGAGGGGACTCAGCCTTTCTCTCCGGTCACAGCCAAGGGCAATCGGGCTTCCCCTCGAATGCAGGGGCGAAGGTCGTGCTTTTCCGCGCGGCGCAGGGGGAAGCGGGGGTGGCCTCTCTGAATCGGGGGCGTGGCGCCTCGGGGAGCCTCTCTTGTTGCCTCTGAGAAGTCCAGGCCTCCTTTGACATCGCCAGGGGCTGCTGGGCTTCCCCTCGCCTCACGTCCAGGGAACTGGACTCGCTTGCCGATGGGGGTTCCTCGGGGACCTTTGGTCTTGCGGCCGGAACTGGCCCCTTGGGGCCTCTTCTCGAACCTCAGGAGAGGCGAGAGAGTCCCGCTCTGGAGGTGCGAGGGAATGTAGGGATTGCGATGGCATTCAGGAAGGGGATTGGACCCCCCTTTCGAGAGGAGGGGCCGACGGCGACGGGGGGGGCCCCTCGCGAGCGGCCTCTGGAGACTCAGGGTTCCGCTCGCCTGTGGACACGGGTATCCCAGGGAACCTCTGGGGGCGCCTAGAGGGAGTCCAGCCTCCGTTGCAGCGCCAGAGAGAAGGCAGGACGGCTCTCGCGTCGCTGCAGATCCCAAGGGCCCCGTCTCGCAAGGAGGGGGGCCCGGGGGACGCCCTCGCGGTGTGGCGGGAAGCCCCGCTTTCTTGGCAGGTTGGCCCGGGGATCTCGGGGGACACCTGGAGTCGCCCGCAAGGAGTCAAGCCCCGTTCGGAGCCGGAACAGGTGCCGGGGCATGCTCTCCATGCCCTGCAAGGGAAAAAGCGCCTCCTCCCTCTATGGGCGTGGCCTCACGGGGGTGTTCTCGACTTGCGGCGGTGCATTCTCGAGTTGCGGCGGGTACCCCGGCCCGTCTCCCCCGTTAGCCCAGCGGGGTCGCCATGCCTCCTTTCGAGCGGACAGGGGCCCGAGCAGCCTCGGGATTCGCCAGGAGGCGCTGCAGCGCCCTGGGTCCGCGTCAGGCATGGAGCTAGGACCCTCGGGGGTCCCCGGAGGGGGGGAGGGGACAGGTATAACTGGCACCTGTGGGGTGGCCTCCAGGGAGTCGAGGGGACTCAGCCTTTCTCTCCGGTCACAGCCAAGGGCAATCGGGCTTCCCCTCGAATGCAGGGGCGAAGGTCGTGCTTTTTTTCCGCGCGGCGCAGGGGGAAGCGGGGGTGGCCTCTCTGAATTGGGGGCGTGGCGCCTCGGGGAGCCTCTCTTGTTGCCTCTGAGAAGTCCAGGCCTCCTTTGACATCGCCAGGGGCTGCTGGGCTTCCCCTCGCCTCACGTCCAGGGAACTGGACTCGCTTGCCGATGGGGGTTCCTCGGGGACCTTTGGTCTTGCGGCCGGAACTGGCCCCTTGGGGCCTCTTCTCGAACCTCAGGAGAGGCGAGAGTCCCGCTCTGGAGGTGCGAGGGAATGTAGGGATTGCGATGGCATTCAGGAAGGGGATTGGACCCCCCTTTCGAGAGGAGGGGACGACGGCGACGGGGGGGGGCCCTCACGAGCGGCCTCTGGAGACTCAGGGTTCCGCTCGCCTGTGGACACGGGTATCCCAGGGAACCTCTGGGGGCGCCTAGAGGGAGTCCAGCCTCCGTTGCAGCGCCAGAGAGAAGGCAGGACGGCTCTCGCGTCGCTGCAGATCCCAAGGGCCCCGTCTCGCAAGGAGGGGGGCCCGGGGGGACGCCCTCGCGGTGTGGCGGGAAGCCCCGCTTTCTTGGCAGGTTGGCCCAGGGATCTCGGGGGACACCTGGAGTCGCCCGCAAGGAGTCAAGCCCCGTTCGGAGCCGGAAACAGGGTGCCGGGGCATGCTCTCCATGCCCTGCAAGGGAAAAGCGCCTCCCTCCCTCTATGGGCGTGGCCTCACGGGGGTGTTCTCGACTTGCGGCGGTGCATTCTCGAGTTGCGGCGGGTGCCCCGGCCCGTCTCCCCCGTTAGCCCAGCGGGGTCGCCATGCCTCCTTTCGAGCGGACAGGGGCCCGAGCAGCCTCGGGATTCGCCAGGAGGCGCTGCAGCGCCCTGGGTCCGCGTCAGGCATGGAGCTAGGACCCTCGGGGGTCCCGGGAGGGGGGAGGGGGGACAGGTATAACTGGCACCTGTGGGGTGGCCTCCAGGGAGTCGAGGGGACTCAGCCTTTCTCTCCGGTCACAGCCAAGGGCAATCGGGCTTCCCCTCGAATGCAGGGGCGAAGGTCGTGCTTTTCCGCGCGGCGCAGGGGGAAGGGGGGTGGCCCTCTCTGAATCGGGGGCGTGGCGCCTCGGGGAGCCTCTCTTGTTGCCTCTGAGAAGTCCAGGCCTCCTTTGACATCGCCAGGGGCTGCTGGGCTTCCCCTCGCCTCACGTCCAGGGAACTGGACTCGCTTGCGATGGGGGTTCCTCGGGGACCTTTGGTCTTGCGGCCGGAACTGGGCCCTTGGGGCCTCTTCTCGAACCTCAGGAGAGGCGAGAGTCCCGCTCTGGAGGTGCGAGGGAATGTAGGGATTGCGATGGCATTCAGGAAGGGGATTGGACCCCCCTTTCGAGAGGAGGGGCCGACGGCGACGGGGGGCCCCTCGCGAGCGGCCTCTGGAGACTCAGGGTTCCGCTCGCCTGTGGACACGGGTATCCCAGGGAACCTCTGGGGGCGCCTAGAGGGAGTCCAGCCTCCGTTGCAGCGCCAGAGAGAAGGCAGGACGGCTCTCGCGTCGCTGCAGATCCCAAGGGCCCCGTCTCGCAAGGAGGGGGGCCCGGGGGGCGCCCTGCGGCGTGTGGGGGAAGCCACGCTTTATCTGGGAGGTTGGAAGGGGCTCTGGGGGACACCTGGAGGCGATGCAAGGAAGTCATAGCCCGTCGAGCGGAAAGGTGCGTGCTGTCTTAATTGCTGAAGTGAAAGGTCCTCCTCCTTACTGGGCGTGTCACGGGGTGTTTCCATTGCGGGGTGCATTCTGCTGAATGCGGAGGGTCGGGTACCCCGGGCCGTCTCCCCCGTTAGCCCAGGGGGTTCGCCAATGCCTCTTCCTAATGGCGGAGTGGGGCGTGAGCAGCCTGCGGAATGGCCATGAGGCGCTGCAGCGCCCTGGGCGTCACGCAGTCAGGCATGGAGCTTAGGACCTCTTGGGGTTCCCCGGAGGGGGGGAGGGACAGGTATTAAACTGGCATTGCAGTGTGGGGTGGCCTCAGGGAAGTCGAGGGGGAATCAGCCTTTACTCTCGGGTGTAACAGCCAAGGGGCTAATGCGGTTCCCTACCTCGAATGTGCAGTGGGCGAAGGTCGTGCCTTTTTCCGCGCGTCGCAGCGGGAAGAAGGTGGGGGGGAGCCTCTTCTGAATCGGGGTGTGGCGCCTTCGGAGGGAGCTCTCTTTGTTGCCCTCTGAGAAGTCCTAGGCTCCTTACTTGACTATCGCCAGGGGTGCTGGGCTTCCCCTCGCCTCACGTCAGGGAGAACTGGACTCGCTTGCGATGGGGGTTCTCGTGGGGACCTTGGTTCTTTGCGGCCGGAACTGGCTCCTCTTGGGGCCTCTTCTCGAACCTCAGGAGAGGCGAGAGTCCCCGCTCTGGAGGTGCGCGAGGGGAATGTAGGGATTGCGGATGGCATTCAGGAAGGGGGATTCGACCCCCCTTTTCGAGAGGAGGGGCCGACGGCGACGGGGGGCCCCTCCGCGAGCTGGCCTCTGGAGACTCAGGGTTCCGCTCGCCTGTGGACAAGGGTATCCCAGGGAACCTCTGGGGGCGCCTAGAGGGAGTCCAGCCCTCCGTTGCAGCGCCAGAGAGAAGGCAGGACGGCTCTCGAGTCGCTGCAGAATCCCCAGGGCCCCGTCTCGCAAGGAGGGGGGCCCGGGGGACGCCCTCGGTTTTGGTTAGTCGTGTGGTTGTGGCGGGAAGCCCCCGCTTTCTTGGCAGGTTGGCCGGGGATCTCGGGGGACACCTGGAGTCGCCCGCAAGGAGTCAAGCCCCGTTCGGAGCCGGAACAGGTGCCGGGGCATGCTCTCCATGCCCTGCAAGGGAAAAAAAAGCTCCTCCTCTCTATGGGCCGTGGGGCTCTCATGGGGTGTATTCACGGACTTTTGCGGCGGTGCATTCCTCGATTTGCGCGGCAGCGGTACTCCCGGGCCCCGTTCTCCCCCGTCTTTACGCCCAGCGGGGTGGCCTATGCCCTCCATTCTAACGCGACAGGGAGCCCGAAGCAGACACAGGGATTTCGCCGGGAGGCCACTGCGCAGCGGCCCTGTGTCCGCTCATCAGGCCGATGGAGCTTGCGAACCTCCGGGGTCCCCCGAGAGTGGGACGGGGACACGTATAACTGCACCTAGTTGGCGTGGCCTCAGGGAGTCGCAGGGGACCTCCACCGTTCCTCTCCGGTCACAGCCAAGGGGCAATCTCGGGCTTCCCCCTCGCAATGTAGGGTGCGAAGGTCGTCGCTTCTTTCTCCCGTCGCGGCGCTAAGGGGGAAGCCGGGTTGTCCTCTCTGAAATTCGGCGGGCGTTGGCAGCCTCGGGGACCATATCTTGTCTTGCCCTTGAGTAAGTCCAGGTCCTCCTTTGAACTTCGCATGGAGCTGCTGGTCTTACCCCTCGGCCTCACGCTCCAGGGAACTGGACTCGCTTGCCGTCGCGGGTTTCCTCGGAGAGACTTTGAGTCCTCTCAGCTGGCCGGAAACTGGCACCTTGGGGCCTCTTCTCGAACCATCAGAGAAGGCGAGAAAGAGAGGAGGAGTCTACGCTCTGGTGGTTAACGAATGGGATTCTGTAGCCCGACTTGCGATTGCATTCAGGAATGGTGATTGGACCCCCCTTTCGAGAGGGGAGGGGGGCCGAACGTCGACGAGGGTGCCGCCCCTCGCGAGCTTGGCCTCTGAAGAACTCACAGAGGTTTTCCGCTTGACTGTGGACCACGGCGTTATCCCAGAGGCGACACCTCTTGGGGCGCGTCCCTAGAAGCGAGTCCCTGCACTCCCGTACGTGCAGCGCCAACAGAGAAAAGCACGCGACGGCCTCCCGCATCGCCTCGAAAAATCCCAAGGGCCCCGTCTCCGCAAGGAAGGCGGGATCACGGCGGAACGTCGCCCTCGCTGGTAAGTGTGGCGCAGGTAACCCTCCTGCTTTCGTTGGCAGGTTGGCCCGGGGCCCCCAAGGGGATCACTCGCGGGAGACCACTGGGGTCGCCCGAACGCAGTCCAAGCCCTCGTTCGCGGACTCCCACTGCAACCCGAGCTAACACTAAGCTCTGCAAGACCGCGGAACAGGTTTGCCGCGGGCCCATTGCTCCCTCCATGCCCTGCAAGGGAAAAGCGCCTCCTCCCTCTCTATGGCGTGGCCTCACGGGGGTGTTCTCGACTTGCGGCGGTGCATTTCTCGAGTTGCGCGCGGGGTACCCCGGCCCGTCTCCCCCGTTAGCCCAGCGGGGGTCGCCATGCCTCCTTTCGAGCGGGACAGGGGCCCGAGCAGAGCTCGGGATTCGCCAGGAGGCGCTGCAGCGCCCTGGGTCCGCGCATCAGGCATGGAGCTAGGACCCATCGGGTCCGGGTCCCCGGAAGGGGGGAGGAGTGACAGGTATAACTGGCACCTGTGGGGTGGCCTCCAGGGAGTCGAGGGGGACTCAGCCCTTTCTCTCCCGGTCACAGCCCAAGGGCATAACTGGCCATCGGGCTTCCCCTCGCAGGGGCGCGAAGGTCGCTGCTTTTCCGCGCCGGCGCTCAGGGGGAAGCGGGGGGTGGCCTCTCTGAATCGGGGGCGTGGCGCCTCGGGGAGAAGCCTCTCTTGTTGCCTCTGAGAAGTCCAGGCCTCCTTTGACATCGCCAGGGGCTGCTGGGCTTCCCCTCGCCTCAGGTCCAGGGAACTGGAACTCGCTTGCCGATGGGGGTTCCTCGGGGGACCCCCATTTGGTCTTGCGGCCGGAACTGGCCCCTGGGGGGACTCCTTCTCGAACCTCAGGAGAGGCCAGGAGAGTCACCGCTCTGGAGGTGCGAGGGAATGTAGGGATTGCGAGGATGGCATTCAGGAAGGGGATTGGACCCCCCCTTTCGAAGGAGAGGGCCGGGGCCGACGGCGACGGGGGGCCCCTCGCGAGCGGCCTCTGGAGACTCAGGGTTCCGCTCGCCTGTGGACAAGGGTATCCCCAGGGAACCTCTGGGGGGCGCCTAGAGGGAGTCCAGCCTCCGTTGTTGCAGCGCCAGAGAGAAGGCAGGACGGCTCTCGATCGCTGCAGATCCCAAGGGCCCCGTCTCGCAAGGAGGGGGGCCCGGGGGACGCCTCGCGGTGGCGCGGGTGTGGCGGGAAGAGCCCCGCCTTTCTTGGCAGGCAGGTGGCCCGGGGAATCTCGGGGGAACACCTGGCAATGCCTGGAGTCGCACCGCAAGGAGTCAAGCCCCGTTCGGAGCCGGGAACAGGTGCCGGGGCATGCTCTCTCATGCCCTGCAAAGCAAAACTAGAAAAAGCTGCCTCTCCTCCCTCTATGGGCGTGGCCTCACGGGGGTGTTCTCGACTGCGGGGGTGCATTCTCGATTTGCGGGCGGGTGTACCCGGCCCGACCGTGAGTTAGTGCGGTACCCCCGGCCCGCTCTCTCCCGGGTAGCCCCAGGAGGGTCCGCCATGCCTCCTTTCGAGCGGACAGGGGCCCCAGCAGCCTCATAGCGGGATTTCGCCAGGAGGCGCTGCAGCGCCCTGGGGTCCGCGTCAGGGCATGGAGCTTAGGACCCTCGGGGGTCCCCCTGACGGAGTGGGGGAGGGGACAGGTATAACTGGCACCTGTGGGGGGTGGCCTCCAGGGAGTCGAGGGGACTCAGCCTTTCTCTCTCGGCATTCACAGCCAAGGGCAATCGTGCTTTCCCACTATGAATGCGAAGGCGGCGAAGGTCGTGCTTTTTTCGAGCGGCGGCAGGGGGTTAGCCGGGCGGTTCGGTGGTGCTCCTTCTGAATCGGGGGGCGTGGCCGCGCCTCGTGGAGCCTCTCTTCTCTTTTTGCATACTGAGAAGGTCCAGGCCTCCCTCCTTTGACATCGGCAGAGGGCTGCTGGGCTTCCCCTCGTACGCTCACGTCCAGGAACTGGACTCGCTTGCCGTTTATGGGGGTTCCTCAATCTTCAGACCTTTGGTTCTTGCGGCCGGGAACTGGCCCCTTGGGGTCCCTCTTCTCGAACCTCTCAAGGAGGAGGCGAGTAGTCCCGCTCGGGAGTGAGGAGTGCGGAGATGTAGGTTGCGATTGGATTCGCAGGGAGTGGATTGGACTCACCTCCTTTCGAGAGAGGTCCGGGCGCAGGACGGCGACCTGGGGGGCCCCTCTTTCGAAGCGGAGGGCTGCCGACTCAGCGGCGACCGCTCGCTCAGTGGAACAAGCGGGTATCCCAGGGAACGGATCTGGGGGGCGCTTAGAGGGAGTCCAGCCCTACCGTTGCAGCGCGCACGAGGAAGAAGGGGCAGGGATTCCCTCGAGGTCGCTCGGCAGATACCCCCAAGGGGTGCCCCGATCTCGCAGACGGGGGGGGGGCCAGCCTGACTGCCGTTTTGCTGTGTGGGGGAAGCCCCAACGCTTTCTTCGGCAGGATTGGCCCGACGTGATCTCTTCGTGGGGACACTGTGAGATCCCAGAAGGAGATCACCTGGCAGTTCGCATCGCCAGGAACATGGTGCCGGGGGGCAAGCTCCTCCATTGCGAACCACTGCGAGGTAAGCGGTGCCCTCCCTCCTCTATGCCCTGCTGTGGGGTATCTCTGTGGCTCACGGAAGCGGCGCTTTTCTTGGCCAGGTTGGCTACCCGGGCGAAAGTCCAAGGAGGGACATTAACTCGAGCGTCCTGCGGCGGGTCGCCCCGCCCCGTTTCCAGCGGAGACAGTGCGGCGCTGTGGCCCCAGTCGCCTCGGATGCGTCTCGGAGCGACTGCTAGGCGTATGAGCCTGCCTCGGATATCACGCCCTGGAGCAAGGCAGCGTCCCTGGGTCCCGCCTCAGCCCTCTGAGCGTGCAGGACCGCTACACGGGGTCCCCAGGTACCTGGCATTGTCGAGGGGACAGGTACCCGAGCCTGCACCGCGTGTGAGCCTGCGGTGGTCGACCCTCCAGGGAGTGTCGAGAGCGGGACTCAGCTCTTTCTCATGCCTTGTCACAGCCTAAGGGCAATCGGGAGATTCGCCTCTGTATGCTGACCGCGAGAGTGAGTCGTGCATTTTCCGATATTGGCGGCGTTCAGGACGCCGGCGCAGGTCAGCGGGGGGGGATGGCCCCTCTCATGAAGTCGGTGCGCTGGCGCCTCGGGGTTAGCCTCTCATTGTTCGAGGGGCACTGGCTTAACTGGAGAAGAAGTCAGGCCTCCGTTTGACATATCGCCAGGGGGCTGCTGGGGCTTCCCCTCGCTCCACGTCCAGGGAACTGGACTCTGCTTCTTGCCGATGGGGGTGCTTTCCTCGGGGGGACCTTTGTCTTGCGGCCGGATCGGAGGCACCCTTGGGGCCCTCTTTCTCGAACCTCTCTTTGTTGAGAGGCGTTAGAGAGTCCCGCTCCCTGGGAGGTGGCGCAGGGAATGTACAGGATTGCGATGGGCATTCAGGAAGGGGGATTTGGACCCCCACATTTCTCGATGAGGAGGGGGCCCGGCAGACCGGGGGCCCTTTGGGTCTCGCTTGCGGCACCCCTCAGCGGCGCGGCCCTTGGTTGGAGATTCCTTCTCTGAAATCGAGGGTTCCGCGCCTCGAACCCGCCTTATTGTAGGACACGGAGGAAATGTAGGGAGCCTGCACGAGACATGTCCAGGGGTGCTGGGGATTTGAGACTCCACTTTTCTCCGTCGTGGAACAGGCCACGACTACCGAAGGGGGTTCATCGAGGCATCTCGCGTTCTGGCTGGCCGGCCTCTGGCCCCTCAGGGTTCCTCTCTCTGTAATCACAGGGTGAGGCAGGGAGTCCGACTTCTGGGGGAGTGCCTGCGATGGGGAGTCCAGCCCTCCCGTATCTGCGCAGGGCATTTTCATGAAGGCGGAGAATACCGGATGACCTCTTTGAGCATTCGTCAGGGGCCGACGGCGCTCAAGGGCCCAGACGCGGCCTATCCGCAGTAGGATGGGGCCCCAGGGGGACGATCGCCTGGATTGGTTGTAACGGTATCCCAGGGAAAAACTCGCCCGGGCTAGAGGCAGGTCAAGCCGGGGTTGAATCAGCGCCAGGAGAGAATGGTCATGGAGTCCTTGGCTTCTACGCGGTTGCAGATTCCCGTTGGCGGGTCACCGTCTCGCAAAGAGGTGGTGTGACCGGGGGTCGCGCTCTCGCGGTGCTTGTATGCAAGGGAAATGAAGCGGCCTATCCTCCCTGGGGAGCTTCGGGGGACACCTTGGTCACCCGCACGGGGTCAAGCCCCGTTCGGCGACTGACAGCATGCGGTTTGGCCATTTCTCGAGTTGCGCGCCTCCGCCCTCTATGTATCCCCGGCCCACTGTCTCCCGACTTGTTGGTGCATTCTCGGTTGGGTCGCCGCCGGGTGCCTTTCCTTTCGATGCGGGATTCGCCAGGCTCCTTTTCGGGAGCGGACAGTAGGCGCAGCAGCAGCCTCTTGGATTTCGCCAGGAGGCGTCGCTATGCTGTCGTCGTCACAGGGGGTTCCCGCAGTTCAGGACATGGGAGCTAGGACCATCGGGGGTCCCGGGAGGGGGGGATGGGGACAAGGTATAACTGTCACCTGTGGTGTATTAAGTGGGGGTGGCCGTTCCAGGGAGTCGAGGTGGGGACTCAGCCTGTATTCTTCTCCGAAGCGTCAGACAGCCAAGGGTAATATCGCGCATTCCCCTGCGTGTAATGTCAGGTGGGAAGGAAGGTCTCGTGCTTTTCCGCGCGGCGCAGGGGCCTCTCCGGAAGCGGGGTACGGTCGCGGTGGCCTCTCTGAATCGGTGGGTCGTGGCGCCTCGGCGTAGCCTCTCGGGGAGGCGTCCAGTCTCTGTTGTTGTCGCCAGGGGCTGGCTGAGATGTCCCAGGCCCTCACGTCCTTTGACTATCGCTGTGCCGAGGGGTTCGCTCTCAGGGGCCCTTTACCACGGAACTGTGCCACTTGCTTTCTTGTCTCCTCAGGAGGGCTGCAAGAGTCTGGGACTCGAGGTGCTTGTAAGATGCGTGGGTTCCGTCGGGGATTGAAACCTTATTGCTGAAGTGGTCTTGCGGGCCGGAACTGGCCCCACGTGAGACGCTTATGGAGGTCTCAGAAGTTCTCGACCTGGTGGACCTGTGCGTCAGGGTCAACCTCTAGTGGGGCGACCCTTAGAGGGTGAGTCCAACCTCCGGTTTGCGCGCTCTGAGGAAGGCCTGGATTGCGATCGTGCATCAGAAGGGAATGGACCCGTTTCGCAGGAGAGGGTCCGGGGGAGCGGCCTTCGCGGTGTGGCGGGATGCCCGCTTTCTGGCATTGGCGGGAGGATCTCGCGCGGGACACTGGAGTCGACCTCGCAAAGGATGGGCCCCTGTTTCGGTAAGCCGAAACAGTTGTCCGGGCTATATCTCGCGTTGAAAGGGAAAAAAAGTCCGCCTCGCTGGAGATCTCTGGCAGGGGGGTGTTCTCGATAGTGGGCTAGCATTCTCGAGTTTTCGGCGGGAGTATCCCGTCCGGGTAACCGTGAGCCCAGAGGGGTGCTCATGCCTAGCGCGCGAGCGGAGTAATTTTTTTTTTCCGAGCATGGACTGGGTTTCTCGAGTAGGCGATGCACTGCGGACTGGGTCACCAATGGGAGCTGAGCACACCTAGGGGGTCGCTCCCAGAGGGTGGGTTGGGGACAGGTATACTCGCAACGTGTGGGGTGGTCCTCCGGTGATGGAGTCGAGGGGACTCAGACTTTCGCGTCTCTGAGTCAAGCCAAAGGCACCCTCGGGCTTCGCTGGGGAAGGCCCTTAGGGTGGCGAAGGTCGTGCTTCTTTTTCTAGCGGGGACGCATGCTCGGAAAGCGGGCATAAGAAGGTGGCCCCTAGTTCGGTGGGCGTGAAGCCTTCCCGAAGCCTTCTTTGTTGCCTCCTGAGGTCCAGGCTCTCGCCGATGAATCGCTAGGTGCCCATTGGGACACATGCCTCGCCCTCCCGTCTAGGGAGAAGTGGAACATCACATGAGATGGAGTGTGTCTTGCGGATTGCGGTCTTGCGGTCGGAACTAGGCCTCTTTGGGGCTTCTTCTCGGAACTCAAGCTGATGGCGGATACTCCTTCCGCTTTCTGGATCTGAAGGGGAAATTGTAATTGCGATCGTGCATCCTACATCTGATTGCGAACTATGGGCCGAGGCGGGAGGGGCCTCGACGGCGAGCTGTGATTGTCAAGAGGCCTCGTGAGGTCGGCCCAGCGGCGTGACTCAGTTCTCACAGCTCGCCTTGGACTCGGGTATCGTATGCCTCTGGGGGCAGCTCTAGAGGGAGTATCTTCCGTTGCAAGCGCAGATGAGGAAGCAGGACAGGTCGCTGACGCTAAGCTGCAGATACCCAAGGTCTCCCCGTTTTCTCAAGGACGGGAGGGCCGTTACGCCCTCGCGGGGTCGGTCGCAATGCCCATTCGATTTTTCATGACAGGTGTATTTTGGCACAGTTGCGGACTCCGGGGGGTCACCGGGGTGTCGAGAGGTCGAAGCCTCTCGTTCGCAGTTCGGAATTCACGATCGCGGGGATAGGTCAGTCATGCCTTGTTGTTGCACTGAAAAGCGCCTCTCCTCCCTCTATTTGGGCGTGGCCTCACTGGGGGTGTTTCACGCGGGCGGCGGTGCATTCTCGAGCAGGCGGACTCAGCCGGCCTGGTCTCCCCCAGTCACCCACTGATGTCGCCATGCATATCTTCGAGTGGTACTTCTCTCCTCGAGCATGCCTCGTGATTCGCCAGTTAGAGCGATGCAAGCGCCCTGGGGTCCGCGTGGAGATGGAGCTCCCTCAGCGGGACCACGAGGGGGGGAGGGGAAGGTATAACGAGCAGCTGTGTTGACGCCTCCCTGAAATCGAGGGGACTTCAGCCTTTCGTGTGGGCCACAATCAAGGGCAGTTTCCCCTCGAATTCAAGGGGCGAAGGTTCGTTGCTTGTTCCTCTTTTCCGCGCTTGGCCGCAGGGGGAACGCGAGGGTGGCCTCCCTCTGAATCGGGGGTCTGTGGCGCATCCTCGGGGAGCCTCTCTTTTTGTTGACCTCTGAGAAATCCAGGCCATCCTTTGCTATCGCCAGCATACTGCCTGGGACGGTTCCCTAGCGTCACGTGGACCGAACTGGTCTTGCGCGGAACTTTGCCCCTAGTTCCTCGGCGGACTCTCTTGTCTCGAAGCCTCGGTAAAGTAGCGCGTTGGACGAGCTCATTCTTCGCTCCTCAGCGAGGTGCCGACAGGTTCATCTCTGTAGCCGTGCAAGAGGCAATGTAGGGGATTCTGCCGTTAGGCTCATTCTTTGCTCAAAAGGGCGGGACTCTTGGACACCCCTTTCTGATCTGATGATTGTGCTCTGGACCGAACGGCGAAGGGGTTGCGCACACTCCGCTTTGAGCGGCTCCTCTCGGAGACTCAGGGTTTTCCATCCGCTCGATCCTGTGCTGGATCGCGACAGGTCCGTATACCATGTGGAACATGACGTGGGGCAGTCGTCCTAGAAAGGAGGGGAGGGCCAGATCGTTATGTATGCAGCAGCACATACAGAACTAGGAATGCCAGAGTAGACGGGCCTCTCGAGATCACGCCATGCAGCTATTCTACCTCACAGGCGAGCCCGTTGCGCACTAGGCAGGTTGTGTGCCTGGAGAGACGCCTTCGCGGTTTTTTTGATTTGTGATTGGATTTTTTGTTGTTGGCGGGCCGAAAGCCCCGCGTTTTGCATTGGCATGGTTGGCCCCAAATCGGGCGATCTCAGTGGGTCCCCGACACCTGCGAGAGACGCACACGCATCGGAGTCAAGCCACACGCTTCGGAAGATAGCGAAAACACAGTGCCGGACATGCCTGTTCCTCATGCACCACTGTGCAAGGAAAATAAGGCTACTTCCACTCTTTTTAACTCGTCTTTATGGGCCCATTGTTGCCTCACACGGGGTGTTTTACTTGTCGACTTGCGGACCGGTGGTGCATTCTTCGAGTTGCGTGCGCGGGTACCCCGGGCCCCCGTCTCCCCCGTTAGTCTCCATGCGGGGTCGCCATGCCTCCTTTCGAGCGGAGACGGGACGCGGGGGCGTTTGCGAGCTGGCAAGCCTCGGGATTCGCCAGGAGGCGCTTTTGTCTTTCAGCGGCCCTGGTCTGGTCCGCGGTCAGGCATGGAGCTAGAGATCGTCTCGGGAAGCCGTCCAGGAGAGGGGGGAGTAACCAGGGGACATGGTATAACTGGCCCAATGGGGGTGGCCTCCAGGGAGCACGTCGAGGGTATCCTCAGACCTTTGTGTGCTCTCCCTGGTCACATACGCCAAGGGGCAATCGGGCTTCCTCCTTCGAATGCCAATAGCGGCACTAGGTCGCTAAGTGTCTTTCTTGCATTTTTTCCTGCGCAATGGCGAGGGATGCGGAAGCGGCTGGGCTGGTACCTCTTCTGAATCGGCGCGGGTCCTGAGTGTCGGGCGCCCCAGGAGCCTCTACTCTTGTTGCTCTGAGAGAAGTCCTAGGCCTCCTTTGACATCGCCTCAGTTGGCTATTCTTGGGCCTTCCCTCGCCTCACGTCCAGGGAACTGGACTTCGCCTGTGCCAATGGGGGTTCTCCGGGTGACCTTTGGTCTTGCTGGCCGGAACTGGCCCCTTGGTGGCCTGCTTCTCGAACCTCAGGAGGTCGAGAGAGTGCCCGCTCTGGGGTGCGAGGGGAATGTAGGCGAATTGCGATGGCATTCAGGAAGGTGGATTGGACCCCCCTTTCGAGTGAGGATGGGGCCGACACTAGGCGACGGGGTATCGGCCCCTCACTGCGAGCGGCCTCTGGAGAACTCAGGGTTCCGAATACTGCCTGTGGGACACGGGTATCCCAGGAGAACCTCTGTGGGCGTCCTAGAGGGAGTCCAGCCTCCGTTGCACATCAGATGTGAAGGCCAGTGTACGGCTCTTCGCGTCGCTGCAGATCCCAAGGGCCCCGTCTCGCTCAAGGAGGAGGGCCCGGGGTACGCCCTGCGGGGAGAACGGGTAAGCGCGCTTTCTTGGAAGGTTGTACCATCCGGGTTACGATCCAGGGGGACCATGTGAGTCATGCCTCGCAAGGGTGTCATAGCGCAAGTGTTTCGCGGATGGATCACGGTGCTGATTGGCATGATGTCTGCATGCCCTGCAAGGGAAAAAGCGCGCTCCTCCCTCCCCCCCGCAATCGTGGCCCCACGGCGCCCGTCTCTACGACGTTGCGGCTCTGTTCTGCCGATATCCTGCGCTCCGCGAGTGTGCGAGACCCTCACTCGGAGTACCCCGGCGCGTCTCCGGGCACAGTTCCCAGCGTGGTCGATCCCATGCCTTCTTTCGAGCGGACAGGGGGCCCTCAGAATCATCCCTCCCCAGTCCCTCGTAGTGTCACGGGCAATCTCGAACAGGAAGATGGCGCTTTGCAGCGCCTCAGGTTGCCCGAGCCCGTCAGGCATAGGAGGGAGACTCGGAGGAGAACGTGTCCCCTGTTCGAGAGGATGAATGGGGTTAACTATCCACTTCACGAACCTGTGGTGAGTGGGCCTCCAGGCTCGCCTCTCGAGGGGACCCTATCGTCTATCTTAAACTCCAGGAGTCCACAGGCCAAGGGGCAAGTCGACGGGCTTCTCGCTCCGAAATGCCAAGCGGGCGAAAGTTAGTGCTATTATTCGCGCGGCGCAGGGGCTGCCCGCTACCCTCTGTGCAGCGGGGTGTCGGCGCCTCTACTGACATCGATGGGGCGTGGTCGTCCTTCGGGGAGCCTCCATCTTGTCCCTTCGAGCCGCAGGGCCTCCTTTTGACAGCGCAGGGGCTGCTTGGGCCCCCTCTCGCTCACGTTGCAGGGAACTGGATCTCGCTGAAGCCGATGGCTTCCTCCAGCTTTGGTGTCTTGCGGCAAGATCTGGCGCGTTGGGACCTCTTCCGATCATCAGCAGAGGCGAGAGCAACTCGTCTGGTGAGGTGCGAGGGTGGGGGATTGCGATGGCATTCAGGGAAGGGTGGGTATGTGGCGCCCCAGGCGCCTCGAAAGGTTCCGCTCGCCTGTGGACAGGGTATCCCAGGGAACCTCTGGGGGCGCCTAGAGGGAGTCCAGCCTCCGTTGCAGCGCCAGAGAGAAGGCAGGACGGCTCTCGCGTCGCTGCAGATCCCAAGGGCCCCGTCTCGCAAGGAGGGGGGCCCGGGGGACGCCCTCGCGGTTTGTGGCGGCGGGAAGCCCCGCTTTCTTGGCAGGTTGGCCCGGGGATCTCGGGGGGACACCTGGAGTCGCCCGCAAGGAGTCAAGCCCCGTTCGGAGCCGGAACAGGTGCCGGGGCATGCTCTCCATGCCCTGCAAGGGAAAAAAAGCGCCTCCTCCCTCTATGGGCGTGGCCTCACGGGGGTGTTCTCGACTTGCGGCGGTGCATTCTCGAGTTGCGGCGGGTACCTCACCCGGCCCGTCTCCCCCGTTAGCCCAGCGGGGTCGCCATGCCTCCTTTCGAGCGGACAGGGGCCCGAGCAGCCTCGGGATTCGCCAGGAGGCGCTGCAGCGCCCTGGGTCCGCGTCAGGCATGGAGCTAGGACCCTCGGGGGGTCCCCGGAGGGGGGGGGAGGGGACAGGTATAACTGGCACCTGTGGGGTGGCCTCCAGGGAGTCGAGGGGACTCAGCCTTTCTCTCCGGTCACAGCCAAGGGCAATCGGGCTTCCCCTCGAATGCAGGGGCGAAGGTCGTGCTTTTCCGCGCGGCGCAGGGGGAAGCGGGGGGGTGGCCTCTCTGAATCGGGGGCGTGGCGCCTCGGGGAGCCTCTCTTGTTGCCTCTGAGAAGTCCAGGCCTCCTTTGACATCGGCAGGGGCTGCTGGGCTTCCCCTCGCCTCACGTCCAGGGAACTGGACTCGCTTGCCGATGGGGGTTCCTCGGGGACCTTTGGTCTTGCGGCCGGAACTGGCCCCTTGGGGCCTCTTCTCGAACCTCAGGAGAGGCGAGAGTCCCGCTCTGGAGGTGCGAGGGAATGTAGGAATTGCGATGGCATTCAGGAAGGGGATTGGACCCCCCTTTCGAGAGGAGGGGCCGACGGCGACGGGGGGCCCCTCGCGAGCGGCCTCTGGAGACTCAGGGTTCCGCTCGCCTGTGGACACGGGTATCCCAGGGAACCTCTGGGGGCGCCTAGAGGGAGTCCAGCCTCCGTTGCAGCGCCAGAGAGAAGGCAGGACGGCTCTCGCGTCGCTGCAGATCCCAAGGGCCCCGTCTCGCAAGGGAGGGGGGCCCGGGGGACGCCCTCGCGGTGTGTGGCGGGAAGCCCCGCTTTCTTGGCAGGTTGGCCCGGGGATCTCGGGGGACACCTGGAGTCGCCCGCAAGGAGTCAAGCCCCGTTCGGAGCCGGAACAGGTGCCGGGGCATGCTCTCCATGCCCTGCAAGGGAAAAGCGCCTCCTCCCTCTATGGGCGTGGCCTCACGGGGGTGTTTCTCGACTTGCGGCGGTGCATTCTCGAGTTGCGGCGGGTACCCCGGCCCGTCTCCCCCGTTAGCCCAGCGGGGTCGCCCATGCCTCCTTTCGAGCGGACAGGGGCCCGAGCAGCCTCGGGATTCGCCAGGAGGCGCTGCAGCGCCCTGGGTCCGCGTCAGGCATGGAGCTAGGACCCTCGGGGGGGTCCCCGGGAGGGGGGGGAGGGGACAGGTATAACTGGCACCTGTGGGGTGGCCCTCCAGGGAGTCGAGGGGACTCAGCCTTTCTCTCCGGTCACAGCCAAGGGCAATCGGGCTTCCCCTCGAATGCAGGGGCGAAGGTCGTGCTTTTCCGCGCGGCGCAGGGGGAAGCGGGGGTGGCCTCTCTGAATCGGGGGCGTGGCGCCTCGGGGAGCCTCTCTTGTTGCCTCTCTGAGAAGTCCAGGCCTCCTTTGACATCGCCAGGGGCTGCTGGGCTTCCCCTCGCCTCACGTCCAGGGAACTGGACTCGCTTGCCGATGGGGGTTCCTCGGGGACCTTTGGTCTTGCGGCCGGAACTGGGGGGAGTCCAGCCTCCGTTGCAGCGCCAGAGAGAAGGCAGGACGGCTCTCGCGTCGCTGCAGATCCCAAGGGCCCCGTCTCGCAAGGAGGGGGGCCCCGGGGGACGCCCCTCGCGGTGTGGCGGGAAGCCCCGCTTTCTTGGCAGGTTGGCCCGGGGATCTCGGGGGACACCTGGAGTCGCCCCGCAAGGAGTCAAGCCCCCCGTTCGGGAGCCGGAAACAGGTGCCGGGGCATGCTCTCCATGCCCTGCAAGGGAAAAGCGCCTCCTCCCCTCTATGGGGCGTGGCCTCACGGGGGTGTTCTCGACTTGCGGCGGTGCATTCTCGAGTTGCGGGGTTACGGTACCCCCCGGCCCGTCTCCCCCGTTAGCCCAGCGGGGTCGCCATGCCTCCTTTCGAGCGGACAGGGGCCCGAGCAGCCTCGGGATTCGCCAGGAGGCGCTGCAGCAGCGCCCTGGGTCCGCGTCAGGCATGGAGCTAGGACCCTCGGGGGGGTCCCCGGAGGGGGGGGAGGGGGGACAGGTATAACTGGCACCTGTGGGGTGGCCTCCAGGGAGTCGAGGGGGGGACTCAGCCTTTCTCTCTCTCCGGTCACAGCCAAGGGCAATCGGGCTTCTTCCCCTCGAATGCAGGGGCGAAGGTCGTGCTTTTTTCCGCGCGGCGCGCAGGGGGGCGGGCGGGGGGGTGGGGTGGCCTCTCTCTGAATCGGGGGCGTGGCGCCTCGGGGAGCCTCTCTTGTTGCCCTCTGAGAAGTCCAGGCCTCCTTTGACATCGCCAGGGGCTGCTGGGCTTCCCCTCGCCTCACGTCCAGGGAACTGGACTCGCTTGCCGATGGGGGTTCCTCGGGGACCTTTGGTCTTGCGGCCGGAACTGGCCCCTTGGGGCCTCTTCTCGAACCTCAGGAGAGGCGAGAGTCCCCCCTCTGGGAGGTGCGAGGGAATGTAGGGATTTGCGATGGCATTCAGGAAGGGGATTGGACCCCCCTTTCGAGAGGAGGGGGGCCGACGGCGACGGGGGGGGCCCCCGCGCGCGAGCGGGCCCCTCTGGAGACTCAGGGTTCCGCTCGCCTGTGGACACGGGTATCCCAGGGAACCTCTGGGGGCGCCTAGAGAGGGAGTCCAGCCTCCGTTGCAGCGCCAGAGAGAGGCAGGCAGGACGGGCTCTCGCGCGTCGCTGCAGATCCCAAGGGCCCCCCGTCTCGCAAGGAGGGGGGGGCCCGGGGGACGCCCTCCTCGGTGTGTGGGCGGGAAGCCCCCGCTTTCTTTGGGTTGGGTTGGCCCGGGGGATCTCGGGGGGGGACACCTGGAGTCGCCCGCAAGGAGTCAAGCCCCGTTCGGAGCCGGAACAGGTGCCGGGGCATGCTCTCTCTGCCCTGCAAGGGAAAAAGCGCCTCCTCCCTCTATGGGGCGTGGCCTCACGGGGGTGTTCTCGACTTGCGGCGGGCGGTGCATTCTCGAGTTGCGGGGGGGGTACCCCCCCGTCGTCTCCCCCCGTTAGCCCAGCGGGGGGGTCGCCATGCCTCCTTTCGAGCGGACAGGGGCAGGGGGCCGAGCAGCCTCGGGATTCGCCAGGAGGCGCGCTGCAGCAGCGCCCTGGGTCCGCGTCAGGCATGGAGCTAGGACCCTCGGGGGTCCCCGGAGGGGGGGGGGGGGGGGAGAGGTATAACTGGCACCTGTGGGGTGGGTCCTCCAGGGAGTCGAGGGGACTCAGCCTTTCTCTCTCTCCGGTCACAGCCAAGGGCAATCGGGCTTCCCCTCGAATGCAGGGGGCGAAGGTCGTGCTTTTCCGCGCGCGGCGCAGGGGGGGAGCGGGGGTGGGCCTCTCTGAATCGGGGGGCGTGGCGCCTCGGGCGCCTCGGGGAGCCTCTCTTGTGTGCCTCTGAGAGAAGTCCAGGCCTCCTTTGACATCGCCAGGGGCTGCTGGGCTTCCCCTCGCCTCACGTCCAGGGAACTGGACTCGCTTGCCGATGGGGGGTTCCTCGGGGACCCTTTGGTCTTGCGGCCGGGCCGGAACTGGCCCCTTGGGGGCCTCTTCTCGAACCTCAGGAGAGGCGAGAGTCCCGCTCTGGAGGTGCGAGGGAATGTAGGGATTGCGATGGCATTCAGGAAGGGGATTGGACCCCCCTTTCGAGAGAGGAGGGGGCCGACGGACGACGGGGGGGGGGGGCCCTCGCGAGCGGCCTCTGGAGACTCAGGGTTTCCCGCTCGCCGCTCGCCTGTGGACACGGGTATATCCCAGGGAACCTCTGGGGGGCGCCTAGAGGGAGTCCAGCCTCCGTTGCAGCGCCAGCCAGAGAGAGAAGGCAGGACGGCTCTCGCGCGTCGCTGCAGAGATCCCCCCGCCCCGTCTCGCAAGGAGGGGGGGGCCCGGGGGACGCCCTCGCGGTGTGTGGGCGGGAAGCCCCGCTTTCTTGCAGGTTGGCCCGGGGATCTCTCGGGGGACACCTGGAGTCGCCCGCAAGGAGTCAAGCCCCGTTCGGAGCCGGAACAGGTGCCGGGCCGGGGCATGCTCTCCATGCCCTGCAAGGGAAAAAAAAGCCTCCTCCCCCTCTATGGGCGTGTGGCCTCACGGGGGTGTTCTCGACTTGCGGCGGCGGTGCATTCTCGAGTTGCGGCGGGTACCCCGGCCCCCCCGTCTCCCCCGTTAGCCCAGCGGGGTCGCCCATGCCTCCTTTCGAGCGGACAGGGGCGGGGGCCCGAGCAGCAGCCTCGGGATTCGCCAGGAGGCGCTGCAGCAGCGCCCTGGGTCCGCGTCAGGGCATGGAGCTAGGACCCTCGGGGGTCCCCGGAGGGGGGGAGGGGGGGGGACAGGTATATAACTGGCACCTGTGGGGGTGGCCTCCAGGGAGTCGAGGGGACTCAGCCTTTCTCTCCGGGTCACAGCCAAGGGCAATCGGGCTTCCCCCCTCGAATGCAGGGGCGAAAGGTCGTGCTTTTCCGCGCGCGCGCAGGGGGGGGAGCGGGGGTGGCCTCTCTCTGAATCGGGGGCGTGGCGCCTCGGGGAGCCTCTCTCTTGTTGCCTCTGAGAAGTCCAGGCCTCCTTTGACATCGCCAGGGGCTGCTGGGCTTCCCCTCGCCCTCACGTCCAGGGGAACTGGACTCGCTTGCCGATGGGGGTTCCTCGGGGACCTTTGGTCTTGCGGCCGGAACTGGCCCCTTGGGGCCTCTTCTCGAACCTCAGGAGAGGCGAGAGAGTCCCGCTCTGGAGGTGCGAGGGAATGTAGGGATTTGCGATGGCATTCAGGAAGGAAGGGGATTGGACCCCCCTTTCGAGAGGAGGGGGCCGACGGCGGCGACGGGGGGGCCCCCTCGCGAGCGCGGCCTCTGGAGACTCAGGGTTCCGCTCGCCTGTGGACACGGGTATCCCCCAGGGAACCTCTGGGGGCGCCTAGAGGGAGTCCAGCCTCCGTTGCAGCGCCAGAGAGAGAGGCAGGACGGCTCTCGCGTCCGCTGCAGATCCCAAGGGCCCCGTCTCGCAAGGAGGGGGGCCCGGGGGACGCCCTCGCGGTGTGGGCGGAAGCCCCGCTTTCTTGGCAGGTTGGCCCCCGGGGATCTCGGGGGGGACACCTGGAGTCGCCCGCAAGGAGTCAAGCCCCGTTCGGAGCCGGAAACAGGTGCCGGGGCATGCTCTCCATGCCCTGCAAGGGAAAAAAAAAAGCGCCTCCTCCCTCTATGGGCGTGGCCTCACGGGGGTGTTCTCGACTTGCGGCGGTGCATTCTCGAGTTGCGGCGGGTACGTACCCCCGGCCCCCGTCTCCCCCGTTAGCCCAGCGGGGCCCAGCCATGGTCGCCATGCCTCCTTTCGAGCGGACAGGGGCCCCCGAGCAGCCTCGGGATTCGCCAGGAGGCGCGCAGCAGCGCCCTGGGTCCCGCGTCAGGCATGGAGCTAGGACCCTCGGGGGTCCCCGGAGGGGGGGGGGGGGGGACAGGTATAACTGGCACCTGTGGGGTGGCCTCCAGGGAGTCGAGGGGACTCAGCCTTTTTCTCTCCGGTCACAGCCAAGGGCAATCGGGCTTCCCCCTCGAATGCAGGGGCGAAGGTCGTGCTTTTTTTTCCGCGCGCGCGGCGCAGGGGGGGCGGGGGGTGGCCTCTCTCTGAATCGGGGGGCGTGGCGCCTCGGGGAGCCTCTCTTGTTGCCTCTGAGAAGAAGTCCAGGCCTCCTTTGACATCGCCAGGGGCTGCTGGGGGCTTCCCCTCGCCTCACGTCACGTCCAGGGAACTGGACTCGCTTGCCGATGGGGGTTCCTCGGGGGACCCTTTGGTCTTGCGGCCGGAACTGGGCCCCTTGGGGCCTCTCTCTCGAACCTCAGGAGAGGCGAGAGTCCCGCTCTGGAGGTGCGAGGGAATGTAGGGATTGCGATGGCATTCAGGAAGGGGATTGGACCCCCCCTTCGAGAGAGAGGGGCCGACGGCGACGGGGGGGCCCCTCGCGAGCGGCCTCTGGAGACTCAGGGTTCCGCTCGCCTGTGGACACGGGGTCCCCAGGGAACCTCTGGGGGCGCCTAGAGGGAGTCCAGCCTCCGTTGCAGCGCCAGAGAGAGAGGCAGGACGGCTCTCGCGTCGCTGCAGATCCCAAGGGCCCCGTCTCGCAAGGAGGGGGGCCCGGGGGGACGCCCTCGCGGTGTGGGCGGGAAGCCCCCCGCTTTCTTGGCAGGTTGGCCCGGGGATCTCGGGGGACACCTGGAGTCGCCCCGCAAGGAGTCAAGCCCCGTTCGGAGCCCGGAACAGGTGCCGGGGGCATGCTCTCCATGCCCTGCAAGGGAAAAAGCGCGCCTCCTCCCTCTATGGGCGTGTGCCCTCACGGGGGGTGTTCTCGACTTGCGGCGGTGCATTCTCGAGTTGCGGCGGGGTACCCCGGCCGGCCCGTCTCCCCCCGTTAGCCCAGCGGGGGGTCGCCATGCCTCCTTTCGAGAGCGACAGGGGCAGGGGCCCGAGCAGCCTCGGGATTCGCCAGGAGGCGCGCAGCAGCAGCGCCCTGGGTCCGCGTCAGGCATGGAGCTAGGACCCTCGGGGGTCCCCGGAGGGGGGGGGAGGGGGACAGGTATAACTGGCACCTGTGGGGTGGCCTCCAGGGAGTCGAGGGGACTCAGCCTTTCTCTCCGGGTCACAGCCAAGGGCAATCGGGCTTCCCCTCGAATGCAGGGGCGAAGGTCGTGCTTTTTTCCGCGCGCGCGCGCGCAGGGGGGGGAAGCGGGGGGGCCTCTCTGAATCGGGGGCGTGGCGCCTCGGGGAGCCTCTCTTGTTTGCCTCTGAGAAGTCCAGGCCTCCTTTGACATCGCCAGGGGCTGCTGGGCTTCCCCTCGCCTCACGTCCAGGGAACTGGACTCGCTTGCTTGCCGATGGGGGTTCCTCGGGGGACCTTTGGTCTTGCGGCCGCCGGAACTGGGAACTGGCCCCTTGGGGCCTCTTCTCGAACCTCCTCAGGAGAGGCGAGAGTCCCGCTCTGGAGGTGCGCGAGGGAATGTAGGGATTGCGATGGCATTTCAGGAAGGGGGATTGGACCCCCCCTTTTCGAGAGGAGGGGCCGACGGCGGCGACGGGGGGGCCCCCTCGCGAGCGGGCCTCTGGAGACTCAGGGTTCCGCTCTCGCCTGTGGACACGGGTATCCCAGGGAACCTCTGGGGGCGCCTAGAGGGAGTCCAGCCTCCGTTGCAGCGCCAGAGAGAAGAGCAGGACGGCTCTCGCGTCGCGCTGCAGATCCCAAGGGCCCCCGTCTCGCAAGGAGGGGGGGGGCCGGGGGGGCGCCCTCTCGCCCTCGCGGTGTGGCGGGAAGCCCCGCTTTCTTGGCAGGTTGGCCCCGGGGATCTCGGGGGACACCTGGAGTCGCCCGCAAGGAGTCAAGCCCCGTTCGGAGCCGGAACAGGTGCCGGGGCATGCTCTCCATGCCCCTGCAAGGGAAAAGCGCCTCCTCCCTCTATGGGGGCGTGCCTCACGGGGGTGTTCTCTCGACTTGCGGCGGTGCATTCTCGAGTTGCGGCGGCGGGTACCCCGGCCCCCGTCTCCCCCGTTAGCCCAGCGGGGTCGCCATGCCTCCTTTTCGAGCGGACAGGGGGGGCCGAGCAGCCTCGGGATTCGCCAGGAGGCGCTGCAGCGCAGCGCCCTGGGTCCGCGTCAGGCATGGAGCTAGGACCCTCGGGGGGGTCCCCGGAGGGGGGGGGGGGGGGACAGGTATAACTGGCACACTGTGGGGTGGCCTCCAGGGAGTCGAGGGGACTCAGCCTTTCTCTCTCGGTCACAGCCAAGGGCAATCGGGGGCTTCCCCCTCGAATGCAGGGGCG
This sequence comes from Okapia johnstoni, assembly GCA_024291935.2. Lineage (NCBI taxonomy): Eukaryota > Metazoa > Chordata > Mammalia > Artiodactyla > Giraffidae > Okapia > Okapia johnstoni. The sequence continues at coordinate 5,194 of JAGTYA010000289.1, read as the reverse complement.
AAGGTCGTGCTTTTTTTTTTCCGCGCGGCGCAGGGGGGAAGGGGGCGGGGGTGGCTCTCTCTGAATCGAATCGGGGGCGTGGCGCCTCGGAGCCTCTCTTGTTGCCTCTGAGAAGTCCAGGCCTCCTTTGACATCGCCAGGGGCTGCTGGGCTTTCCCCTCGCCTCACGTCCAGGGAACTGGACTCGCTTGCCGATGGGGGTTCCTCGGGGACCTTTGGTCTTGCGGCGGCCGGAACTGGCCCCTTGGGGCCTCTTCTCGAACCTCAGGAGAGGCGAGAGTCCCGCTCTGGAGGAGGTGCGAGGGAATGTAGGGATTGCGATGGCATTCAGGAAGGGGATTGGACCCCCCCTTTTTTCGAGAGGAGGGGGCCGACGGCGACGGGGGGGCCCCCCGCGAGCGGCCTCTGGAGACTCAGGGGGTTCCGCTCGCCTGTGGACACGGGTATCCCAGGGAACCTCTGGGGGCGCCTAGAGGGAGTCCAGCCTCCGTTGCAGCGCCAGAGAGAAGGCAGGACGGCTCTCTCTCGCGTCGCTGCAGATCCCAAGGGCCCCGTCTCGCAAGGAGGGGGGGCCCGGGGGACGCCCTCTCGCGCGTGTGGCGGGAAGCCCCCGCTTTCTTGGCAGGTTGGCCCCGGGGATCTCGGGGGGACACCTGGAGTCGCCCGCAAGGAGTCAAGCCCCGTTCGGAGCCGGAACAGGTGCCGGGGCATGCTCTCCATGCCCTGCAAGGGAAAAAAGCGCCTCCTCCCTCTATGGGCGTGGCCTCACGGGGGTGTTCTCGACTTGCGGCGGTGCATTCTCGAGTTGCGGCGGGTACCCCGGCCCGTCTCCCCCCCCCGTTAGCCCAGCCCAGCGGGGTCGCCATGCCTCCCTTTCGAGCGGACAGGGCCCGAGCAGCCCTCGGGATTCGCCAGGAGGCGCTGCAGCGCCCTGGGTCCGCGTCAGGCATGGAGCTAGGACCCTCGGGGGTCCCCGGAGGGGGGGAGGGGACAGGTATAACTGGCACCTGTGGGGTGGCCTCCAGGGAGTCGAGGGGACTCAGCCTTTCTCTCTCGGGTCACAGCCAAGGGCAATCGGGCTTCCCCCTCGAATGCAGGGGCGAAGGTCGTGCTTTTCCGCGCGCGCGCAGGGGGGAAGCGGGGGTGGCCTCTCTGAATCGGGGGGGCGTGGCGCCTCGGGGAGCCTCTCTTGTTGCCCTCTGAGAAGTCCAGGCCTCCTTTTGACATCGCCAGGGGCTGCTGGGCTTCCCCTCGCCTCACGTCCAGGGAACTGGACTCGCTTGCCGATGGGGGTTCCTCGGGGACCTTTGGTCTTGCGGCCGGAAACTGGCCCCTTGGGGCCTCTCTCGAACCTCAGGAGAGGCGAGAGTCCCGCTCCCGCTCTGGAGGTGCGAGGGAATGTAGGGATTGCGATGGCATTCAGGAAGGGGATTGGACCCCCCTTTCGAGAGGAGGGGCCGACGGCGACGCGGGGCCCCTCGCGAGCGGCCTCTGGAGACTCAGGGTTCCGCTCGCCTGTGGACACGGGGTATCCCAGGGAACCTCTGGGGGCGCCTAGAGGGAGTCCAGCCTCCGTTGCAGCGCCAGAGAGAAGGCAGGACGGCTCTCGCGTCGCTGCAGATCCCAAAGGGCCCCGTCTCGCAAGGAGGGGGGCCCGGGGGGGACGCCCTCGCGCGGTGTGTGGCGGGAAGCCCCGCTTTCTTGGGCAGGTTGGCCCGGGGGATCTCGGGGGACACCTGGAGTCGCCCGCAAGGAGTCAAGCCCCGTTCGGAGCCGGAACAGGTGCCGGGGCATGCTCTCCATGCCCTGCAAGGGAAAAAAGCGCCTCCTCCCTCTCTATGGGCGTGGCCTCACGGGGGTGTTCTCTCGACTTGCGGCGGTGCATTCTTTGCGGCGGCGGTACCCCGGGCCCGTCTCCCCCGTTAGCCCCCAGCGGGGTCGCCATGCCTCCTTTTCGAGCGGACAGACAGGGGCCCGAGCAGCCTCGGGGATTCGCCAGGAGGCGCTGCAGCGCCCTGGGTCCGCGTCAGCGTCAGGCATGGGAGCTAGGACCCTCGGGGGTCCCCGGAGGGGGGGGGAGGGGACAGGTATAACTGGCACCTGTGGGGTGGCCTCCAGGGAGTCGAGGGGACTCAGCCTTTCTCTCTCCGGTCACAGCCAAGGGGCAATCGGGCTTCCCCTCGAATGCAGGGGCGAAGGTCGTGCTTTTCCGCGCGCGCGCGCAGGGGCAGCGGGGGGGGTGGCCTCCTCTCTCTGAATCGGGGGGCGTGTGCGCCTCGGGGGAGCCTCTCTCTTGTTGCCTCTGAGAAGTCCAGGCCTCCTTTTGAACATCATCGCCAGGGGCTGCTGCTGGGCTTCCCCTCGCCTCACGTCCAGGGAACTGGACTCGCTTGCCGATGGGGGTTCCTCTCGGGGACCTTTGGTCTTGCGGCGGCCGGAACTGGCCCCCCTTGGGGCCTCTTCTCGAACCTCAGGAGAGGAGGCGAGAGAGTCCCCCTCTGGAGAGCGCGAGGGAATGTAGGGGATTTGCGCGATGGCATTCAGGAAGGGGATTGGACCCCCCTTTCGAGAGGAGGGGGGCCGGCGACGGCGACGGGGGGGGGCCCCTCGCGAGCGGCCTCTGGGAGACTCAGGGTTCCGCTCGCCTGTGGACACGGGTATCCCAGGGAACCTCTGGGGGGCGCCTAGAGGAGGGGGGCCCGGGGGGACGCCCTCGCGCGCGGTGTGGCGGGGAAGCCCCGCGCTTTCTTGGCAGGTTGGCCCGGGGATCTCTCGGGGGACACCTGGGAGTCGCCCGCAAGGAGTCAAGCCCCGTTCGGAGCCGGACGCCGGAACAGGTGCCGGGGCATGCTCTCCATGCCCTGCAAGGGGAAAAGCGCGCCTCTCCCTCTATGGGCGTGGCCTCACGGGGGTGTTCTCGACTTGCGGCGGCGGTGCATTCTCGAGTTGCGGCGGGTACCCCCCGGCCCGTCTCCCCCGTTAGCCCAGCGGGGTCGCCATGCCTCCTTTCGGAGCGGACAGGGGGCCCGCAGCCGCCTCGGGATTCGCCAGGAGAGGCTGCAGCAGCGCCCCCCTGGGTCCCGCGTCAGGCATGGAGCTAGGACCCTCGGGGGTCCCCCGGGGAGGGGGGGAGGGGACAGGTATAACTGGCACCTGTGGGGTGGCCTCCAGGGAGTCGAGGGGACTCTCAGCCCTTTCTCTCCGGTCAGTCACAGCCAAGGGCAAATCGGGGGCTTCCCCCCTCGAATGCAGGGGCGAAGAAGGTCGTGCTTTTTCCGCGCGCGCGGCGCAGGGGGAGCGGGGGGGGGGTGGCCTCTCTGAATCGGGGGGCGTGGCGCCCTCGGGGGAGCCTCCTCTTGTTGCCTCTGAGAAGTCCCAGCCTCCTCCTTTGGACACATCGCCAGGGGCTGCTGGGGGCTTCCCCTCGCCTCCTCACGTCCAGGGAACTGGACTCGCTTGCCGATGGGGGTTTCCTCGGGGGACCTTTGGTCTTGCGGCCGGGAACTGGCCCCCTTGGGGGGGCTCTTCTCTCGAACCTCAGGAGAGAGGCGAGAGTCCCGCTCTGGAGGTGCGAGGGAATGTAGGGATTGCGATGGCATTCAGGAAGGGGATTGGACCCCCCTTTTCGAGAGAGAGGGGCCGACGGCGACGGGGGGCCCCTCGCGAGCGGCCCTCTGGAGAGACTCAGGGTTCCGCTCGCCTGTGGACACGGGTATCCCAGGGAAACCTCTGGGGGGCGCGCCTAGAGGAGGGAGTCCAGCCTCCGTTGCAGCGCCAGAGAGAGAGGCAGGACGGCTCTCGCGTCGCTGCAGATCCCAAGGGGGCCCCGTCTCGCAAGGAGGGGGGCCCGGGGGACGCCCTCGCACGGTGTGTGGCGGGGAAAGCCCCCCGCTTTCTGGCAGGTTGGCCCGGGGATCTCGGGGGACACCTGGAGTCGCCCCCGCAAGGAGTCAAGCCCCCCGTTCGGAGCCGGAACAGGTGCCGGGGCATGCTCTCCATGCCCTGCAAGGGAAAAAAGCGCCTCCTCCCTCTATGGGCGTGGCCTCACGGGGGGGGTGTTCTCGACTTGCGGCGGTGCATTCTCGAGTTGCGGCGGGTACCCCGGCCCGTCTCCCCCCCGTTAGCCCAGCGGGGTCGCCGCCATGCCCTCCTTTCGAGCGGACAGGGGCCCGAGCAGCCTCGGGATTCGCCAGGAGGCGCTGCAGCGCCCTGGGTCCCGCGTCAGGCATGGAGCTAGGACCCTCGGGGGTCCCCGGAGGGGGGGAGGGGGACAGGTATAACTGGGCACCTGTGGGGTGGCCTCCAGGGAGTCGAGGGGACTCAGCCTTTCTCTCCGGTCACAAGCCAAGGGCAATCGGGCTTCCCCCTCGAATGCAGGGGGCGAAGGTCGTGCTTTTTTCGCGCGGCGCGGCGCGCAGGGGGAAGCGGGGGTGGCACTCTCTGAATCGGGGGCGGGCGTGTGGCGCCTCGGGGGCCTCTCTCTTGTTGCCTCTGAGAAGTCCAGGGCTCCTCCTTTGACATCGCCAGGGGCTGCTGGGCTTCCCCCCTCGCGCCTCACGTCCAGGGAACTGGACTCGCTTGCCGATGGGGGGTTCCCTCTCGGGGACCTTTGGTCTTGCTGCGGCCAGGGAACTGGGCCCCTTGGGGGCCCTCTTCTCGAAACCTCAGGAGAGGCGAGAGTCCCGCTCTGGAGGTGCGAGGGGAATGTAGGGATTGCGATGGGCATTCAGGAAGGGGATTGGACCCCCCCTTTCGAGAGGAGGGGCCCGACGGCGACGGGGGGGCCCCCTCGCGAGCGGCCTCCTCTGGAGACTCAGGGTTCCGCTCGCCTGTGGACACGGGATCCCAGGGAACCTCTGGGGGCGCCTAGAGGGAGTCCAGCCTCCGTTTTGCAGCGCCAGAGAGAAGGCAGGACGGCTCTCGCGTCGCTGCAGATCCCCAAGGGCCCCGTCTCGCAAGGAGGGGGGCCCCGGGGGACGCCCTCGCGGCGGTGTGGCGGGAAGCCCCGCTTTCTTGGCAGGTTGGCCCGGGGATCTCGGGGGACACCTGGAGTCGCCCGCAAGGAGTCAAGCCCCGTTCGGAGCCGGAACAGGTGCCGGGGGGGCATGCTCTCCATGCCCTGCAAGGGAAAAAGCGCCTCCTCCCTCTATGGGCGTGGCCTCACGGGGGTGTTCTCGACTTGCGGCGGTGCATT
>JAGTYA010000288.1:0-32269 GCA_024291935.2 Okapia johnstoni | reverse complement strand
AAAAAGGGGAAAATGCCAAAAAATGCTCAAAATACCACACAATTCCCTCATCTCCAATAGTAAAAAATCCCAAAATTTCTCCAAGCCAGGCTTCGCAGTATGTAAACTGTGAACCCCAGATATTCAAGTGGTTTTAGAAAAGGCAGAGGAACAGAGATCAAATTGCCAACATTCCGCTGGCTCATCGAAAAAGCAAGAGAGTACCAGAAAAACATCTATTTCTGCTTTATTGACTATGCCAAAGCCTTTGACTGTGTGGATCATAACAAACTGTGGAAAATTCTGAAAGAGATGGAAATACCAGCCCACCTGACCTGCCTCTTGAGAAACCTGTATGCAGGTCAGGAAAGCAACAGTTAGAACTGACATCTAACAACAGACTGGTTCCAAATTGGGAAAGGAGTACGTCAAGTCTGTATATTGTCACCCTGCTTATTTACTTATATGCAGAGGGCATCATGAGAAACACTGGCCTGGATGAAACACAAGCTGGAATCAAGATTGCGGGAGACAAATAAAAACACCTCAGATATGCAGATGGACACCACCCTCATGGCAGAACGTGAAGAATTAAAGAGCCTCTTGATGAAAGTGAAAGAGGAGAGTGAAAAAGCTGGCTTAAAGCTCAACATTCAGAAAACTAAGATCATGGCATCTGGTCCCATCACTTCATGGCAAATAGATGGGGATATAGTGGAAACAGTGGCCCACCACCCCACCACCACCCCCCCCCCCCCCCCCACACCGAGTGAATGACAGAAAGAAGACAGAGGACTATAAAAGCAGCGCTCGCTCTGATGGAAGTGAAATATATATAGAGGAGACCGGGGAAAAAGTAGGGCCCGGTATAGAAGCTTATTGGATTTGGGTGAGAGGGGGGTGTTGGGTTTGGGGGGGGGGGGGGGGGGGGTGGGGGGGGGGGGGTAATTATAACTGAGGGGGGTGGTTTGTTTTCACTTTACCTTCTCCCCCTCTCGACCACCTGGGCGGGAATTTCATCGCTTTTTTTCTAGTTTTTGGTGGGTTTTAAGTTGAAGGGTATTTTGATATATTCGTTTTTTTTTTATTTTCCCAACAACCCCCCCCCCGGGAATTATATTGAAGCCAAATGTGAAGTTCTCCCTTAAGATTATGGCAGGGTTTTAATTGCTCAATCATTCTGTATTCTCTTTACGGGGCCCTCATGAATGTACTCCCACTGTTCAAGCCGATTAATCCATCACCAACCTCCCGGAGTTTACCACAAAGACCCATGTCCATCGAGTCAGTGATACCTTCCCACCATTATCATTCCTCTGTCATCCTCCTTGTCCTCCCGCACCCCAATCCTTTTATCCCAGCATCTAGGGATCTTTTCTCCCGTGAGCTCAGCTCAGTCGACAGTTGTAGCGTGGCCAAAGTTATTGATGTTTTTTGCAGGTTTTCATACATCAGACCCTGCCAATGGACACACCTAGGATTGATCTCTCTTTAGGGATGGATTGCTGAGGATGGATCTGCTTTGCAGGTTTAAGGGACTCTCAAGAGTCCTTCTCCAACACCAGAGTTTCAAAGAAGCATCAATTCTGTGATGCACAGCTTTCTTCACAATCCAACTGGGCACATCCCATACATGACCACTGGAAAAACCATAAGTCACTTGACGTTGACGTACTTTTGTTGGCAACAGTTAATGTCGTCTGCTTGTAAAATATGCTGTCTAGGTTGGTCTCATCAACCTCTTCGTTCCAAGAGGTAAGCGTCTTTTTTATTTCTTGGCTACCGTTAGTCCACACCATCTCCTGTGATTTTTTGGCTAAGCCCAAAAAATAAAGTACATGGACACTGTTTACACTGTTTCCCCATCTATTTCCCATGAAAGTGATGGGACCCAGATTGTTTTGGCCGAATTGATCTTCCGTTTTGTTGAAAGCATTGAGCTTGTAATGGCAAAGCTTGTTATCACGGGTTGTTTCTCTTCAACTGTTCTATCAAGACGCTCTACACAGAGCTATAACAGGCTTCACTTGATAGCTTCCAGTCAGAGCGTATGGTGTAGATCTCTGATATACATGTACACATTTTTGCTGATTTGATATTCTCCAGGCAATCTTGATTCCAGCCTGAAGTGTTTCATCAAGACCAGCGTTTCTCATGATTGGTCTCTGAATGTAAGTTAAATGAGTCCAGGGATGACTATACATAGCCTTTATGTACTCCTTTTCCTGGTTTGGAATCAGTCTGTTGTTCCAATGTCCAGTTTCTAACTGTTGCTTCCTGACCTGCATACAGGTTTTTCTCCTAAGAGGCAGGTCAGGTGGTCTGGTATTCCCATCTCTTTCCAGAATTTTTCCACAGTTTATTGTGATCCGACACTGTAACCCCATTGGCATAGTCAATAAAGCAGAAATAGATTTGTTTTTCTGGAAACATCTCTTGCTTTTTCAGATGATCCCGCAGATATTGGCCAAGTAGATCCTCTGCTTCCTCTGCCCCTTTTCTAATACCGGCTTCAAATTCTGGAAGTTTAATGGTTCAAAGAGACCGTTAGATTAAGCCGATTTCATACCAGTCAGATTCATAGAACCTACTCCCATATCTAGCCGAGAGTCCTGTAGTGAAGTTACAAGTTATTTTTTATGTGCTATATCTTAGCAATAGCCAGAAAATATATTGTTACATTATGTAAATGACATAGTTTTCTTCATTACAAGAATAAAATATATAAAGCAATCATGAATTAACATTTTACAAATTATTACATTTGTTCTCTACACTATGGGTAGTTCATTTTAAATACTTGTGTAAATGTATTAATGCAATTGATGTTTGATATTTTCTTTGTTATGGTCCTTTTAAAATTAAATATCTATTTTATGCTATATTTGAATTTTTGTATGTTTAGATGTTAAGTTCTTTAGGGAACAACTGGAAAAATATCACAGACAGCCACAAGGATGCAGTAGCTCTCTGTGACCCCACCAGGAAGTAGGACTGCTGCTCTTTTTTGACACTAAGCAACCTAAAAGAAAACTACTAATTCCATTCACCTTGGCGTTGCTTGGAGGTTATCTATGAATCTAGGAAAAAATGTTGGTTATGGTCTCTACAAATATTCTACGATTAGGAGTTTTCTCCCTGCAAATAGCCTATCTTTATTTTGAGTATTGCAGCTATTTAAAATTAAACCTAAGTCTTGTCAGCCATCTTTAATTTGTAGGGAAAAGTTCCATGTTTTATTCTTTTCTGCCCCAAGCATAGTCAATTTACAGTTGACGGGATACAAAAGGTCTTTAAAACTAACCTCTTACATCCACTCCTTTTTTCCTTTGTTTGTGAGCATTTCAAGATTTCCTCCAGAGGAGATTATTGCTGTAACAGCTCGCAGAGTCCTAGTAGGAAATGCATGGTTGATTATAGGGATACTGAGGTTTCCTGATCTAAAAAGAGACTGTTCCCTATTGATTCTGATCATATTTTTGTGAGTGGTAGTTAGCTGAGGAGATTTTGGATTGCTTCTAACAATTACTTTCAGATTCTTCCTTTAGTCATATTAATAGTACATCAAATACCATCCACAAGAGGACATTCCCTGGTGGTTTCAGTAGTTGAGACTTCACATTCCAATGCCAGATGGGGGCCCAGGTTCAACCCCCTGGTCAGGGAGCTAGATCACACATGCTTCACAGCCAAAAACCCCCCAAAAACGTAAAATATAGAAACAAATATTGTAACAGATTCAATTAAGAACTTTAAAAAGTTACCTATAGAGACAACTATGGTATAGGATCAGAGATTGGCAAACAATATCCCACAGGGTCATTCCATCCTGCCACCTGATTTTGTTACCATAACAGTTCACTTATGTATTGCCTGTGGTTTGTCCTACAAGGGCAGAGCTGAGTGGTTGTGACAGAGACCTGTACATCCTGCAAATCTTGAAGGTATTTACAATTTAGCCCTTACAGTAAACCTCTGCTCTGGTGCTGACATTGGGAAAACCCTGGTGCAGATGAAAGAGGACAGTGGCTCTGTCTAAAAGGCTGCAGGCCTGAGTGCTCATGTATGTTCTGTCACTAATTAGCTGTATGGCGTTGGACTTCTTTCTAGAGCTTTACTGCTTCATCTGTTGAAAAAGAAAAAAAATACAGAATTGAAGCAAAGTCAATTTCAGCAAACATTTGTCTGAGCACTATGAGTACTACTGTATACTAAGCCAAAAAAAAAAAAACCCGCAAACTGGCTTCAGCAATCAGAAAATGTGTGGATCTAAAAAGGTCCACGGGCAGATGGGCATCAGGAAGATGTGATTCTAGTGACATCAGTGGTTACTTTGTTAAAGACCTGAGTTTTTTCCATTCTCTAAGTGCCAGCTTCCTTCTGATGTGCCAGCTTAATCCTAAAGCTAATATACCTCACTTTTCTGAAATGGTAGTCAAAGTTTCCATAGGATAATTATTTCCTTATTCATGTCCAGAGAGAGAGAGGTCTCTCAGCCTTAATACAAAAAGTCTTGGTTTTCTACTTAATTGGATCAGCTAATGTCAGAGGCTCACCCTAATCCAATCACATTAGCCAAAGAAAGCCTTGCTCATTTTACCTTATGACCAATCAGACTCAATCTTTGTTTCTGAATGGAGACGTCACCTTCCTCCAAATGCCATTTACCACCACCAACACGAAAGAAGTAGAGTTTGATACTGGGGATTGTACCACAATGTTTCACTATACAGGACAAAGTGAACAGAAAGGGTACTTACAAAATATCAGAGCATTTACGCAGACTTTAAAAAAAATTTATTTATTTATTTGGCTGCATCAGGTCTTAGTTTGCAGCACATGGGAATCTTGGTTGTCATGTGGATCTTTTCCTGGTGGCACACAAAACTCTCTAGTTGTGGCATGTGGGGCTCTCTAGTTTGTGGGTGCACAGACTCCAGAGCCCATAGGCTTCAGCAGTTGTGGCGCTCGAGCTTAGTTGCTCCATGGCATGTAGGGTCTTAGCTCCCCAGCCAGGGATCAAATCCATTTTCCCAGCATTGCAAGACAGATTTTTAAACCACTGGACCACCAAAGAAGTCCCTAGGTAAACTTTTTAATAAGTTGTGCAATCTAGCTTATTCTGGAAATAAATCTTCAAAACTAGTCCTATTGTTTCAGTGTGGGGGATAAATAAGCCCTTTCATATACTGCTGCTTCCATTACCTGCTGATTTATTTAACAGACATTCAGTTAGACTTTATCTAAAACGTATAATAAAGTAGAAATACTCAAGTAGTTATGATTCACAATTCCTTCTTCTTTCCTAGGTGCTGAATTATTATGCTTCCTCATCTAAGCAAGAAAAAAAGTGGATGCCATCATCTCTGAGGCACAAGATGCAGAATACAAGCTTGAATTTGTCCCAAACTACTACAATAGAATATGTTAACAGCTTAGTATTTCTTGACGAAATTCAGGAAAGGGTGGGTTGATTCTTGTGTAACTCACTATTCCAAAAATCTTACTGGAAGGAAGGCAAACAAGAGAAACTGAGGGACTGAAGGGCAAGATACAGCTGCCAGAATATCAGAAACACTTTCAGGCAAAGGAAGTGGATGTGGTTACCTCACAGTAGTAATGGCAGCCAACATTGATCACTACTGTCAGGCATGTACTACATTTTCTACATATGTTACATTTTTTATCCTTACAAAAGCTTAAGTATTGTTTAGTTGTTCAGTCATGTCTGACTCTTTTGTGACCCCATGGGACTGCAGCATGCCAGGCCTCCCTGTCCTTCACCACCTCCCAGAGCTTGCTCAAAAACTCATGTCCATTGAGTCAGTGATGCTATCCAACCTCTCCTATTGCATCCTCTGTTCGTCCCCTTCTCCTTCTGCCTTCAATTTTTCCCAGCATCGGGAGTCTTTTCTGATGAGTCGGCTCTTCGCATCCAGGTGACCAAAGTATTAGATCTTTAGCTTCAGCATCAGTCCTTCCAATGAATATTCAGGATTGATTTCCTTTAGGATTGATGGTTTGATTGCCTTGCAGTCCAAGGGACTCTCAAGAGTCTTCTCCAACACCACATTTCAAAAGCATCAGTTCTTCAGTCCTCAGCCTTTATGGTCCAACTCTCACGTTCATACATGACTAATGGAAAAACCATAGCTTTAACTATACAGACCTTTGTCAGCAAAGTAATGTCTCTGCTTTTTTAATACGCTGTTTAGGTTTGTCATATGCTTTTCTTCCAAGGAGCAAAGCGTCTTTTAATTTCATGGCTGCAGTCACCAAGAAAGAAGTATGCTGCGGCTGCTGCTAATTCACTTCAGTCGTGTCCGACTCTGTGCGACCCCATAGATGGCAGCCCACAAGGCTCCCCTGTCCCTGGGATTCTCCAGGCAAGAACACTGGAGTGGGTTGCCATTTCCTTCTCCAATGCCAGAAACTGAAAAGTGAAACGGAAGTCGCTCAGTGTCATGTCCAACTCCTAGCAACCTCCATGGACTGCAGGCCTACCAGGCTCCTCCGTCCATGGGATTTTTCCAGGCGAGAGTACTGGAGTGGGTTGCCATTGCCTTCTCTGATGAAAGAAGTATAGATTTAATTTTTTATTCTTATTCTGCAGATAAGCAAATGAGGACCAAAAATAGGTCATTGTGTCCAAGATCACAGACCTATATGCAGTACAGTTAGAATTCAAATTTGGGTCTCTGACACAAAAGCCAGTGCTCTCAACCCCAGTTTATTGCAATTTCTTATCTGTAATGAATGATAATACAGTAAGTCCCCTAATTCAAATGAGTTCTCTTTTGAGAGTGCGTTTGTAAGTCCAATTTTTTCCTAAGTCCAACCAAAGTGAGCCTAGGTACCCAACTAAAACACAATCAGCTATATAGTACTATACTGTAATAGGTTTATAATACTTTTCACACAAAATAATGCATAAAAAACCAAAGAAAAAAACATTTTTACTTTTACAGTACAGTACCTTGAAAAGTGCAGTACAATGGCTAGCATATAGGGGGGCTGGCATCCAAAACGAACAGGCACGAAGAGTCTCTATATCTGCTGTTGTCTCCCTAACCCACTTGCCTACTTAAGCTAGTTTAAGTTGGGTTTCTTTCTTTCCTTCTAGTAAGTTTCTGACTATTATGCAAATTAGATTAAGAAGGATCATGACTCCCATTATGACTAATATCTAGATTACAATTCTACAGTAAATCCCTTACATTCGAAACTTTAAACTTGCAAATTTTCAAAGATGTGAATGTGCGTTTGCTGTGTCCAGTCACAGTACAGTTAGTTCACATGTCTGGCATACATTGCCACATGCGTACATCCTCTATAAGTGGTTGTGCTTTTATGTACTTTACTGTACCATACTGTACGGAGTACGGTAGTGTAGTATTGCCAGGGTGATTGGGACGCAGCTCAAGGTTGAGAAACCATCTCTCTAAAGCCTCTCCACAGATTTCTTCTCCCTGTTTAGGACCTATTTTATTACCCCCATGAAAGCACAATGGCCTCTGCCCACAGATACAATCTAACTCTTCCCAAGGTCAAGAAAAAGGTCAGACTGAGCTGGATTCACTCTGTCCCAATTTGATGCTCCCTGGTTAAAGTTGTGGCCAGGAGGTGGGTCAAGTTATAGAAACCTAGATGCTTCCTCTATAACCTTGGTGGCAGAGTGGTGGTGAAGCAGGGTTCCCTTCAAACTGGGGATACCTTGCCAGAAAATTAGGAAAACTATCCACTGAGGCAGGGGCATCAGAGCAGAGATGTTTAGGAGGAGTCAATAATAGTGGTAGTAAAAAGCCTTTATTAGAGGATAGCTCGATGTCACTATCGATCAGGGTTCTGAATCTACGCAGAGGACGTTACATGGTCCGCACACCTCTGGGGAGCTGCCCTTGGGACAGTCACTGCTCAGCACACATGCTGGAATCTCTAGATTGTTACAGTTGAGCATCCTCACAGCACCTACAATCTCTGAAAAACTTCAAATATTGGCTCTGTTTAATCTGAGGCTTCCACGTGGTGCTTGTGCACATGCTTCCCAAGGCAGGAGACAGAAAGAGATGCGGGTTCGATCCTGGGTTGGGGAAGATCCCTTGGTGGGAGGAAATGGCAACCACTCTAGAATTCTTACCTGGAAAATCCACATGGACAGAGGTAGCCTGATGGGCTGCAATCTAAGGGTCGCAAAAGGGTCAGACACGACTGATAGCGACCGAGCACTACTATTGTAAATTTACTAGGGGAACAAGAGAGAGAGAGAAAGTAATACTTATAAGAGTAATGTTAACTAGTGCTCAGTTCTGAACAGCTTACCTCCTATGCCTCATTGTATGCATCGCAGTAATGAATGTATTGGTCATCCAGCCAGCTCAGCCAATTTGATCTGCATTAAATGCATTCTTCTGTGTGCTGGCTCTTTACAACGTGGTGTGGCACAGTGACTGTCTCCTATCAGTCACATCTTAAACAGGTATAACAGGGACACTGATTTATTTAATGAGCAACTGATGTTTCCATTTAGATCGAAAGCCTTGAAGATGAAGGGAATGTTGTGGTTTCAGATGTACAAGCTCATTGAACAGTATCAGGTTCCCACACCTCCTGAAGACTTTATGCCGTTTTTGCAACTTGAAGCCATCCCATCGTTGCTGTTCGGAATGCCATTGATAAATCTGTGGGTGACAGAGAAAACAAGCATTAAGCAATTTTGTCTGCATTTGGGTAGAGATCTTGAAGAGTAAGCAATGAAGTGAATGAAGTAAAGCTGCTAGCACAGGTAAGCTGAAGCAGAATTTAAAAATATAATCTATATAAAGGCTATTACATTTTAATAAACCAGATTTAGAAAGCATATTTCATTTTAATCTGGTTGAACTTACATTTTGTTTATGCTTCATTCTAATCAATTAACAATGTCTTTGAGCAGCTACTGAAAATTTAAAGTGTTTCTGAACGTCTCTGATGTACTGAATAAATTCCAGGCCACTGCAACTAACAGATGTATGTATTGCTTTAGTACTTATGATCAAAATAGTACACAATGGAATATTAACTCAGCTATAAAAGAAAGGAATACTTTTGAGTCAGTTCTAATGAGTGTGGGTGAAACCGGATGCCTAATTATGCAAAAGTCAAGTCAGAAAGAGAATGACAAATACTGTATATTAGTGCATACATATGGAATTTAGAAAGGACTATAACAATGATCCTACATGCAGGGCAAGCAAAGGAGACACAGATGTAAAGAATAGACTTGTTTGGACTCAGGGGAAAGGCAAACGTGGGGATGATTTGAGGAGATTAGCATCGAAACATGTACATTCAGTTCAGTTCTGTCACGTCACTCAGTCATGTCTAACTCTTTGCGACCCCACGGACTGCTGCACACCACAGGCTTCCCCTGTCCATCACCAAAATCCCAGAGCTTGCTCAAAACTCATGTCCATTGAGTTGGTGATGTCATCCAGCCTATCTCATCCTTTCTCATCCCTTTTCCTCTCTCCTTCAGTCTTTCCCAGCATTAGGGTCTTTTCATATGAGTCAGTTCTTTGCATCAGGTGGCCAAAGTATGGAAGCTTCAGCTTCAGCATCAGTCCTTCCAATGAACATTCAGAACTTGATTTCCTTTAGGATGGACTGGTTGGGAATCTCCTTGCAGTCCAAGGGACTCTTCAAGAGTGTTCTACCAGCCACCATAATTCAAAGGCATCAATTCTTCATGCTTCAGCTTTCTTCACGGTCAACTCTCAATCCATCATGGACCACCCGATTTTAGGACTACTAGATAAAACCCGTAGCTTTGACTAGATAGACCTTTGTCAGGAAAGTAATGTCTCTGCTTATTAATATACTGTCTAGGCTTGGTCATAGTTTTTCTTCCAAGGAGCAAAGCATCTTTTAATTTCATGGCTGCACACAAGTGACCCTTTCCCAGAGCCTCGCAAAGAAAATAAAGTGTGTCACTGTTTCCATTGTTTCCCCCATCTATTTACCATGAAGGGACCGGGGGACCAGATGCCCTGATCTTAGTTTTCTGAATGTTGAGCTTTAAGCCAACTTTTTCACTCTTCTTCTTTCACTTTCATCAAGAGGTTTTTTAGTTCCTCTTCACTTTCTGCCATAAGGATGGTGTCATCTGGCATATCTGAGGTTAATGATAATTTCTCCTGGGCAATCTTGAATCCAGTTGTGCTTCATCCAGCCTAGCATTTTTCATGAGGTACTCTGGCCATATAAGTTAAATAAGCAGGGTGACAACATACTGCCTTGAACGTACTCCTTTTCCTATTTGGAATCAGTCTGTTGTTCCATGTCCCAGTTCTAACTGTTGCTTCCCTGACCTGCATACAGGTTTCTCAAGAGGCAGGTTCAGGTGGTCTGGGTTTGCCCAATCTCTTTCATAATTTTTCACAGTTTATTGTGATCCACATAGTCAAAGGCTTTTGGCACAGTCAAAATACATTATATTTACTAATATATAAAATAGATGACTAGTGCAAGTTTGATGCATGAAGCAGGGCCTTCAATATAAACTGGTGCTTGGTACAACCTAGGGGGATGGGATGGGGGAAGGAGGTGGGAGGGGTTTCAGGATAGGGGGGGGACCCATATATACCCATGGACTGATTCATGTTGATTTATGGCACAAATCATCACAATACTGTAAAGTAATTATCCTCCAATTAAATAAAAATTTTTTTAAAGTCTTATGTCTCAAATCAGAAAAAAAGTGGGAAAAACTCAGTTTCAATAGTAGTGATGTTCTCTTTTTCCTGGCTTCTGTTTTATTATTTTGAAATTAGTGTTTTTACATCCTTATTAGCATATTTTATAAGCTATTGTCACAATTTTAGAGTTTTCTTGGTCATATATTAGAAAATTCCATCTTAGAAAGAGGCAGAGTATAAATAAATAAGTGATAAAGAATGTTTGATTACTTGCACCCATTTTACTATCCTAAGATATAAAAGATTTTTAAGAACTTTGGATTAGGACATGTGGGTAATCTTAACTGAAGCAAAATGAAATAGATCATATAATAATGATCTATTATTTAATATTAAATTGACTAAATCTTAGCAAAGTTTAAAGCAATATAAAGGGAAGTGAAAGTGAAAAAGTTGCTCAGTTGGTCTGCTCTTTGTGACCCCATGGGACTATACAGTCCATGGAATTCTCCAGGCCAGAATACTGTAGTGGGTAGTTCATTCCCTTCTCCAGGGGATCTTCCTCAACAACCAGGGTGCCTCGAACCCCAGGTCTCCCACATTGCTTGACGGATTCTTTACGAGCTGAACCTAGGGAAAGCCCCTAAGATCATATATAAACTTAATGATCAAATCACAAAAAAAAAATGGTGAAAGAAAAACTCAGTGTGTTCTTTCAACAGACATAATAAAATGTGTTGAGTTACTTCCACTAAAGGAATACACAACGATGTTGAAGATTACAAACATGCTGTATATGTGGTTGACCTATTGGCTAAAAACCTAGCTAAACATTTATTGTGTAGACTTACTATCTGTCAAACTTTTAGTCTAAAGGACTTGGCATTGCTTTTGATTTTGTACTGACTAGTATTTTTGTATTTTTGCAAGAGAAAGCTGTACATAACTGGAATATCCCTGTACAACTCAGTGAGTTCTCAGAAAATGAAAACACATCCCATATGTAGCACTGCTCATCAGTCCAAGAGCTATTGCCTCATGGCGGTGCTTCGGTATGACTTCTAGTCTCACTAAACCTTTATCTTTCCTTTCAAAAAGAGCAACCTGGTCGCACCCTGAATTCCTAAGCCATAAAATTGCTTTGGCTATTTAAGTTGCGTCAATCAAATAGGAATCCTACCTGTTGTTGTAAATTATAATCATTCCTTTACTTCAAAATGGGATTTCCAAGTTTCCTTATAGTCCCTTCTCATTCTTTTCATGCATTTGCATTCACCTGGCTCCTTAACAGAAGTCTGGTTAGTCGAAAGAAAAAAATGTAATTAGGAAAGAAGATGAAGGAAAATGCATTAAGTATCTTTAAAAACATTATATTCCCCATAGTACTTCCTTATACATTTTCTGTACATTTTACAATGTATCGGCATTGTTAAATATAAAATTCAAGAAAAGCAACCATTTTCATATTTTTTCTAAAAAATTAGAGTGAAGATGGGAATTAAGCAAAAACACGTTTCGACCAATGTATTATGCATGTAATTTGATGGCATCCATCAAAAAGTAGGATATGACTACTCAAAAGCTATCTTAATTTTACAGGGATCCACAAGATTTTGGACATTTAACTGCTGACCAGAGAAAATAAAGGTCATGTTGAATGAGCTGTGTTAGTTCTGGATGATCTTAAAAATAGAGCGTTTCAATATAAAATCCTATCAGAAGAATTTTAACGGTAATGACAGCGATACACATCTGTTCCTAAAATATAGATCTATAAAATTATTTCTTTGTGGTATGTACAGCAGAGTGACATTGATGACACTCATTTTCAGTCAATGCTCAATGTTTTAGACCACCTATGCCTGCTCTTCCAGGTCAGGGGCATGGCCAGGGCCACCACAAGGTTGGCCCCTTCTCACCAGGGAAAGTAGAGTTTACACCTTGCATGGAGCTTTGGAGAGGAGAAAACATCTGGATTTATTAAAAAGTAAATGGTGAGTTCCTGGAACGAGAGAGCCAGGTGAGCATACACTGTAGAGTTTCATTGTGGCAATGCTTTTGGATTCTCGGCATGTAATCGGTGAAACCTCCTGACCCCTTCATTAATACTGAGTTTCTGCGGCAGTAATTCATCTGGTACAAGAAAAATTCCAGTAAATAGCGGCACATCACCTTAAGCCCTGTTCATACAGCATGCCACAATATATTCTTGAAGACCACACAGTGATGGTGGGCAGGAGATTAGGGGATCCCCAAATAAGAAAAAGCTCGGTGATTTCCTCATCTAATTGCCTCATGAAGATGAAACAAATGATGTGAGGTTATAAGTGCTTCTGAAACAGTTATTGTGTTGTTCTGGTCACTAGGTCATGTCCAGCTCTTTGTGACAGCATGATGCAGCATTGCCAGGCTCCTCTTGTCCTCCACTATCTCCTGCTCAGATACTTGTCCATTGAGTCGGTGATTGCCATCATAACAATTTCATCTTTGTCACTCCCTTCTTTTGTACTTCAATTTTCCCAGCTCAGGGTCTTTTTCCAATGATTTAGACTCTTCGATCAGGTAGCCAAAGTATTGGAGCTAAAGTATTGGAAATAGCTATTAGGGGAGAACAAAGAGAAAAGCAAATAGGAAAGATTCCTGGGACCAAACCAGAGGCCCCCCGCAGTGAGGGAGTGTTAAAACAGTCTCCCCAAATTTCAGAGAAGTGCCTGGATGTCACATGGAGATGCATCCATTTCTTCCAGAGCCCCCAAAAGGATGACCAGGAAAGTGGTCTGAGAGCTCTGAGACCTGAGCCCTCCAGGTCTCCACTCCAGACCTGAGGCTTGGTGGAGCAACCTGCAAAAATAATAACCTGGGCATAGAAAGTGCAACTGAATAATCTTGAGGCGGAGGTTTTGTGCCGGAGAGAAATGGTTCAAAAGTTTTCCCAGATTGAAATTAACTGACTTAAGACAGGAAAGTGTGCAGCAGAAAGGGAACTATGAATGAAACATCACCTGATAAAAAGCTATACCAGGTACACACTCCTTTGGGTCAGGAGAATAGTGTAGCTTGAACCAGAACCTGAAAAAGAAGTGTGTCTCCCTCCTCCAGGCTCCATATTATATTTATGATTCTTTGGGATGACCTCAGGTTTCCCTGGTGGCTCAGATGGTAAAAGAAACTGCCTGTACTGTGGGAGACCTGTATTCAATCTGGGTTGGGAAGATCCCCTGGAGGAGGGATGGCAACCCCACTCCAATATTTTTGCCTAGAGAATCTCCATGGACAGAGGAGCCTGGGGGACTATAGTCCATGGGGTCGCAAAGAGTCAGACATAATGAGCGACTAAGCACAGCACGCATAGGATGACCTCATAGCCAACCTTCCTCTCCAGCTCTTGGTTATTAGGGGGACAGGAGTGAAAGCCTAAGAGGTGTAGGAAAAACATTTCTAATTCTTAATAAAGGGACAAGGCTAAAATCCCTATTATCAGGGTAATGCGGGCCCTTGTAAAATGAGTTGGGAAGTGTTCCCACCTCTTTATTGTTCTGGACAGGGTTTGAGAAAGATTGGAATTTATTCTTCCCCCTACCCCCACCTTTAGATTTTTGGTAGAATTTACCAGTGAAGTCATCTGATCCGGGGCTTTTCTGTGCTGGGGGGTTTTTGATTTCTGATTTGATCTCCTTACTCCTTATTTTTCTGTTCAGATTTTCTATTCCTTTTCCCGATTCAGTCTTAATAGGTTATGTGTTTCTGGAATTTATGCACTGCTTCTAAGTTATCCGGTTTGTTGGTATACAGTTTGTTTTTCATAGTAATTCTCTTATGATCATGGCTTCCTGTGTGGCTCAGTGGTAAAGAACCCTCCTGCCAATGCAGGAGACATGGGTTTGATCCCTGGCTCAGGAAGATCCCCTCGAGAAGGCAACCCACTCCAGTATTCTTACCTGGGAAACCCCATGGACAGAAGAGACTGGTGGGCTACAGTTGGACATGTCACAATGAGTTAGACATGACTGAGCATGCACGCAGGCATAAGATCATATGTATTTCTGTGGTGTAAGTTGTAATGTATCCTTTTTCATTTCTGATTTTATTTATTTGAATCACCTCTCTTTTTTTCTTGTTCTAGCTAAATATTTATTTTTTTCAAAAAAATGCTTTTGTTTCATTGATCTTTTCTATTATTTTTTGATCCCTTTTTATTTATTTCCACTCTGAACTTACTTCCTTTCTTCTGAAAATGTTGGGTTTTAGCTTGTTCTCTTTTTTTCTAGCTCCTTGATGTGTAAAGTTATTTTTATTTGAGATCTTTCTATTTTCTTAATGTATCCATTTATCACTATAAACTCCCCTTCAGAACTGCTTTTGCAGCATCTCATAGGTTATAGTGTGCTGTTTCCATTTCATTTGTTTCAAGATTTTTTTTATTTCCCTTTGATTTCCTCTTTAAAACCATTGGTTGCTCAGGACTGTGTTGTTTAGTTTTCACCATTTTTTAAATTTTCCCAGCTTTCCTACTGTTGTTGTTTTTCTAGTTTCATATCACTGTGGCTAAAAGAAATACTTAGTATGATTTCAATCTTCTTTGACTTTATTTTTCGGGCTCCAAGATCACTGCGATGGAGATTGCAGCCATGAAAATTAAAAGACACTTACTCCTTGGAAGGAAAGTTATGACCAACCTAGACAGCATATTAAAAAGCAGAGACATTGCTTTGCCAGCAAAGGTCCATCTAGTCCCAAAGGGTAAAGGTTTTTCCAGTGGTCATGTATGGATGTGAGAGTTGGACTATAAAGAAAGCTGAGCATCGAAGAATGGATGCTTTTGAACTGTGGTGTTGGAAAAGAACTTTGAGAAGTCCTTGAACCGCCACAGTCGATCCAACAGTCCATCCTAAAGGAGATCGCCTGGGTGTTCAATGAAGGACTGATGTGGGGTAAAAGCTGAAACTCCAATACTTTGGCCACCTCATGTGAAGCAGCTGACTCATTGGGAAAAGACCCTGATGCTGGGAAAGATTGGGGGCAGGAGGAGAAGGGGATGGACCGAGGATGAGATGGTTAGATGGCTATCACCAATCGATGGAACCTGTGTATTGGTTGGACTCAGGGAGTTGTAATGGACAGGGAGGCTGGCGTGCTGCAGTTATGAGGTCACAAAGAGTCGGGACACTGATGAGGAAGCAACCTGGGGATACTGAACTGAACTGAAACTTGTTAAGGATGTTTTGTGCCCTGTCATTATGGATTTATCCTGGGGAATGTTCTGACTTGCACTTGATAAAGGAGTGTGTATTTTACTGCTGTTTCTATGGAATGTTTGAAATCCTGGCTTAATCTCACAGGCTTCATAGTTTCTGTGCAACTAATCTCCAAGCCATGAAAATGGTGCTTCTTTAGATTTTCTTGGAAAACCTTCTCTCTACTAGGTTTCACTTGTGTAACAGTCCTTTTAGGTTAGAAATAGGTGAAAAAATCCAGCAATGTTCTGTCTCCATCTGTAAATCTCCCACGTGAGCTCTCCACACATACTACTCACACACCTCTAAGATGCGTCTCTCACATTCTTCTATCATCCCGTCTTCCTTCATCTACATTAATAAGCCCTAAAGTACCCGCTCCGTCCCACGGATCTACAAACATTGTGGATCATCAAAAACCCCCAAGAGAGTTCCAGAAAAAAACATCTAACCTCTGCTTTTATTGGACTATGCCAAAGCCTTTGACTGTGTGGTATAACAACAAAACTGTGGCTACTCTCTCGCACGCGATCCTAGTCTCCGCTCCGGGAATACCAGGCCACCTGTTGTGCCTCTTGAGAAATCTGTATGCAGATCTGGAAGCAACCATTAGAACTGGACATGGAAACAACAGACTGGTTCCAAATCGGGAAAAGGAGTATGTCTAGGCTCGTATTTTGTCTCCCTGCTTATTTGGACGTATACCCAGAGTACATCATGAGAAATTCTGGGGCTGGAGTAAGCACAAGCTGGAATAAATCATTGCCGGAAGAAATATCAGTATCCTTCAGAACAACAGATGTTGCCACCCTTATTGCAGAAAATGAAGAAGAACTAAAGAGTTTCTTGATGAAAGTGAAAGAGGAGTATGAAAAAGGTTGCCTTAAAACTCAACATTCAGAATACTAAGATTATGCATCCTAGTACCATCACTTCATGCATATAGATGGGGAAACAGTGGAAACAGTGAGTGACTTTATTTTTCGGGCTCCAAAATCACTACAGATGGTGACTGCAGCATGAAATTTAAAAGATGCTTTGCTCTTAGCGTGATTGGAAGAAAAAGTTATGACCAACACTAGTCAGCCTCCCAAACCCCCCCATCCCCTCCCCTCCCCCCCCCAAATGTCCCTCCCCCCCCACCCTCCTCATGTTCTTGTAGTCATGTAGGGATCTGAGAGTCCTCCTACTATAAAGAAAAAAACTCTCCCCCCCCCATCCCCATCTCCCCCTCAATTGTCCCATTGGACAAGTCTATCCCCTCTTCCTCTCCCCCGCCCTCCGCCCCGCAACCCCCTCCCCCCCACGCCAACCCCGTCCCCACAATCAATCCCGCAGCGCGCTACCACAGCGCCCCACCACCCCCACCCTCCTCTACACCAACCCCCCCCCATCCACGGTCCATCTCCCGACCCCCCCCACCCGCTCCCCCCACCCCGCCTCCCCCCCACCCCCTCCCACCCATCCCCCCTCCCGCCCCAACCCCATCTCCTACGCCTTCCCCCCCGCCCCACCCTACCGCCCCCCCCCCCCCCCCCCCCCCCTACCCCCCCCCTCCCCCCCCCCCCCCCCCCCCCCACCCCCCCACCCCGCACTTACCCCCCAACCTCCCCCCCACCCCCCCCTCGCTACCCACCCCCCCCCCCCCCCCCCCTCCTACGGCAACACCCCCCCCAACCTCCCCCCGCCCCCCCACTCCCCTCTCCCCCCTCCCACCCCAAACCCCCCCTCCCTACCCGCCCGTCCCCGGGATGTCCCCCTCCGCTCTCCCCCCTCCCCCCCCGCTTCTCCAAACCCCCCCCACCCCCCGCCAGTCCCCCCCGCACGTGTCAACCCCCACCCCCACCACCTCCCCCCCTCCCCCAATCCCCCACCCAGCCCCTATCCCCCCGATAACGTCCCCCCTCTACCCCCCACGCCCAACTATTGCTCCTCATCTATGCTTTATTATATTTTTTACAGGTAGACGTGTTCCAATTTTGATGCTTTGGAAGAAGTTAGTGCAGCAATTAAAACTTAAACAATTGCTCTTTGGATTCTTTATCTGAATGGGATCAAAACTCCAGCAAGAATGAGTTAAAGGTAAAAAAGAAAAAACTCTTAATCCTTAATTCAATTTCGTATATTATTGAACTTTAAAATCATGATAGTTATCAATTATAGTTTTTAAATAATCTGAAGGTATTTCAGTAAAAATACTGTGCTTATTAAAATTTTGTGGAATTTATTCAGCTTTCCAGGGTGAAATGCACACGAGGTCCTTTCTGCTATACAACAAATCTTTAAGTTACCACAAAGAAAGAAAAACTTTAATTGTAAAGGCAGGCTTCTCAGAGGGTCCTCTGCTTAGAGAACGCTAAATGAAGGAGGGACTCAAAAGTCCTCACCATTTGGCCATTTAAACTGACTTTGTGGGTTACTGAATATACAGTGTTGTCCTGATACATACCGCCAACCTGTTTATTAAGGATCGTAGAATTGTATTTATGAATCCCCAACTATTCAGATTTCTGGTTGGCTGAGGTTCTGGTTTTCATTTTTTTTAAAGGAATGCCATTTTTTTTCCCTGTGATAAATATAAAATCATGTGGTAATGAAATCACGGATCTTTCTTTGAGAGTTTAATAGTAAATTCTAATCATAGTTAAATTAGTGGGGTTGTCAAAATATCCCAATAGGCTTGGTTCTCAGGGTCTACCCTTGTATTCAAACATTAACAAGGATTAAACCTCTGAGGAGACAGAACTTATAACCCATCTATTTTTTTCCTTGTGAGAAGGAAATGGCAACCCCCCCCCTCAGTGCTTCTCTTGCCTGGAAATCCCATGGGTGGAGGAACCTGGTAGGCTCGCAGTCCGTGGGGTCACTGCGAGTTTGGCACCAAGCTGAGCGGACTTCATTTTAACTCTTCACCATTTTTATGCATTAGTGGAGAAGGAAGTGCAACCCACTCCAGTGTTGTTGCCTGGATAGAATTCTGTGGACGGAGAGCCACAGGTGGGCTGCCGTCTATGGGGTCCGCACAGAGTCCCCAATACGACACTGAATCGACATTCAGCATCAGCAGCAGCAGCAGCATTCATTTCCTTTGTGACATTGTACATACCCAGAAATCCACCATCAACTTCACAAATTATTGCTTTACAACTTGCTGATTCAGCTTCCCTGCCCTGTGCTGGTAACCACATAATTAGAAGTCATACAAGTAGGTTAAACCGCAGTGACACCAGAAATGATTCCTGGATACGGTTCTGGATACAGTGTGATACCAGTGGAGAATAGCAAGAGCACAGAGTCTAAACCCTCTCACAGAATAGTTAACCTTTTGGTGAAGAAATGCAGAAAACAACACTAAACATTATATATGCTATATATAACAGAGAATTTTAAGTTCTGTTGGCTATAAACTCGATTTATCCGTTATGCTCAGAAGAAGGGAAAATGCGCCCTGAGTAGTAAAGAAGTAAGCTTAGGAATGTGTTTCTGATTCCCACCATAGATTAGAGCAGATGGCTTCCAAAGTGGGACAAATTTACCACAGGAGATGTGCACAAAACGTAGACCATTATATCTAGAAAAAATGTGTGAATGGGTTTAATAAATTTTTAGTTGAGACATATTTGACACACTGTAAATTGGTTCCAGGTGTATAAGATGATTTGATCCTATATTTGATTGTATTGTAAAAATAATCACCACAGTAAGTCTAGTTAACATTTGTTACTCATTCACAATTAACACCCCCCCCCGCCCCACCAGCCCTCCCCCCCGCAACACTCCACCCCCCTTCCAAGCTGCCTCGACACCCTTCACGCCCCAAACACTCACCCCTTCCCTCAGCCCCCCCCCCCCCCCCCCGGATGCTTTACCCTATAATTACAAGTCCCCACCCGCCCTACCCCGTACCATTACATCGACACCACCCCGATTCCGGTCCTCCAGGCTTAGCACCCCGCCCGTCCACCCGCCCCCGCGCCCGCCAGCACCCCACCCCTCACCCTCTTCCTCCCCCCCCCTTTCACTTCCATCCCTCCCCCCCCCCCCCCCCTCTCCCCCCCCACCCTTCAACCCTCCCCCACTCTCCCCCCCCATCCCCCCTCCCCCCCTCCGCCCCACAGGAAATACCATCCCCACAGACCCCACGGCCCAAAAAAGGAAGCTTACAAGCCTCAACAACCATCCAATGCCGCCACTCCTTGTCCCCAGCCTATTGCACCCTCACCCCCCGCCTAACGTCACCCCCTCCATCACCATACCCAACCCTCCCTCACGGGGCCCACCTTCCAGGTGCGCTAATGCCCTCCTCGTCCTAAACCAGCCACTCCCTCCACTCCTTAACTTCTCCCACACCCACCCCCCGACACTTCCCCCCACCTCGACACGTTTTTTTTTTTTTTTTTTGTTGGGGGCTAATTATTTAAAATATTGTAGAGTTTTTGCCAACTTGACATGAATCAGCCATGGGTTCACATTGCTTCCCCTCCAAAAACCCCCCCCTCCCACCTCCCTCCCCTTTTTCCCATCCCTCTGGTCACCCCAACGCTCCACCCCTGAGCTCTGTCCCATGTATAAAACATGAAAGGTGTTTGCTTCACATATACAAATACATGTTTAAATGTTATTGTCCGAAGTCCCACCCTCCCCTTTCCCCCCTCAGAGTCCACAGGATTGTTCTATGCATCTTTGTCTCTTATTCTGTTAGTATGGGGTACCATTACCATTTTTTCAAATTCCAATAATGCATTAGTTTGTATTGGGCTTTTTTTTTTGGGCTACTTCACTCTGTATAATGGGCTCCATTTTAACCTTTCTCAATAGAACCGTTTCAAATGTATTTTTTTAAGGGCTGAGTAATTTTCCATTGTTATGTGTACCACAGTTTCCCTTACCCCTTTGTTCCCGATGGACATCTGGGTTGTTTCCATGTCCGGTATTGTAAACAGTGCTGCGATGAACTTTGGGGTCCCGGGCATTTCTTTAATTTTGGGTTTCCTCGGTGGTAGCCTAGCAGGGGGGATTGGGGGTCTAGGCAGTTCTTTCCCCAGTTTTTTAAGGAATCTCCACACTGTTCCCCTGTGGTTTAAGTTTGCTTTTCCCCCCAACAGTGTAAGAGGGTTTCCCTTTTCCCACACCCTCTCCAGCTTTTTTGCTTGTAATTTTGGTAAAACCATTTGATGGTGTGTAATGGTCCCTCTTTGTGGTTTTGATTTGTTTTCTTAATAATAGTGTGTTGAGCATCTTTTCAGCGTTTGTTGCCACTGTATGTCTTCTTTGGAGAAATGTTGTTTAGTTTTTGGCCCCATTTTTTGATTGGGCGTTTATTTTTCTGGAATTCAGTGCAGGAGTTGCTTATATATTTTTGAATTAATTGTTTTCTGTTCTTCTTTGCTATTATTTTCTCCCATTTTGAAGGTTTCTTTTCACCTTGTCCTATTTCCCTTTGTTGTGCAAAAGTTTTAATTTTAATTAGGTCCCTTTTGTTTTTTTTTGCTTTTTTTCCCAAATATTCTGGGGGTGGGTCAGGGGACCCTGCTGTATTTATTCGGAAGGGTCTTGCCTATGTTTTCCCTAGGAGTTTTATAGTTTCGGTCTTACGTTAGTCTTTAATCCTTTTTGAGTTTTTTTTTTGGTAGGTGTTGGGAAGTATTTAGTTTCATTTTTTTTACAAGGGGGTTTGCCTTTTTTCCCGCCCCCACTTTTAAAGAGAGTCTTTTCTCCATTGTATACTCTTGCCTCCTT
This sequence comes from Okapia johnstoni, assembly GCA_024291935.2. Taxonomy (NCBI): domain Eukaryota; kingdom Metazoa; phylum Chordata; class Mammalia; order Artiodactyla; family Giraffidae; genus Okapia; species Okapia johnstoni. The sequence goes on along the minus strand of JAGTYA010000288.1, from coordinate 10,644 downwards.
TGCAAAAGAAAAGGTGCCCATAGGTGCGGGGGTTTTATCTTGGTTTTCTATTTTTTCCCATTGATCTTATTTCTATCTTGTCCCAGTCCCACATGTCTTGATGACTGTGGGCTTTGTAGTAGAGTTTGAAGTCAGGCAGGTTGATTCCCCCAGTTCCATTCTTTTTTCTCAAGTTTGCTTTGGTATTCGGGGGTTTTTTTATTTCCATAAAAAATTGTGAAATGATTGTTTAGTTCTGTGAAAAATATCATTGGTAGTTTGATAGGGATTGATTGAATCTATAGATTACTTTGGGTTTTAGTATACTCATTTTCACTATATTAATTTTTCCCAAAATCCATGAAAACGGTAAATTTCCCATTGTTTGTGTCTTTTTGATTTCTTTCACCAGTTTTTATAGTTTTTTATATAAGTCTTTTGTTTTTTTGGTAAAAAATATTCCTAAGTATTTTATTCTTTTTTTTTGCAATGGTGAATGGTAATTGTTTCCTTAATTTTCTTTCTGTTTTTTTTCATTTTTGGTGAAAAGGAATGAAGGGATTTTTTGTTTAATTTTGTATCCTAAACCCCTTTTACTATATTCATGATTAGCTCTAGTATTTTTTGGGTAAAATCTTTAGGGTTTTCCATGTAGAGGTCATGTCATCTGAAAACATGAGATTTTTATTTTCTTTTTATCTGTATTCCTTTTTTTTTTTCCGCTTGATTGTGGGGCCAAAATTTCCCAAAAACTATGTTGAATAGTAGTGGTGAAAGTGGACATCCTTCCCTTGTTCCTGACTTTAGGGGAAATGCTTTCATTTTTTTCACCATTGAGGATAATTTTTTGTTTTGGGGGTTTTTTTTCATATATAGCTTTTATTTTGTTGAGTAGTTCCTTTATTCCTGTTTTGAGGTTTTTATCATAAAGGGATGTTAAATTTTTTGTCAAAGGTTTTTCTGCATTATTGAGAAAAATCATAGTTTTATCTTTAAATTTTGTTAATGTGGGAATTACATTGATTATTTGCGGATGTTAAAGAAACCTTGATTCCGGGGAAAAAACCCCATTTGGGTCATGATGTATGACTTTTTAATATGATGTTGGATTCTTTTTGCTATTTTTTTATTAAGGATTTTGCATCTTGTTCATCAGGTTTGGCCTGTATTTTTTTTCTTGTGGCATCTTTGTCTGGTTTTGGAATTAGGGTGATGGTGGCCCCCAAGAATGATTTGGGAAAGGGTTCCCCAAACTTTGCAATTTCGGGAAGAGTTTGAGTGGGGATAGGTGTTAGCTCTTTTTAAAATTTTTTGGGTTAGAATTGCTGTAAAAGCCTTGGTCCGGGGCTTTTTTTTTCTGGAAGATTTCTGATTACAGTTTCGTTTCCTGCTTGTGAGGGGGTCTTTTAAATTCTTCTATTTCTTCCTGGTTCTTTTTTGGAAGTTAACTTTTTTAAGAATTTGTCCATTTTTCCCAATTGTCCATTTTATTGGCATATAGTGTTGGTAGTGTCTTTATGACCCTTTTTGTGTTTCTGTGTATCTTTTGGGGGATTTTCTCCTTTTTCATTTTCTAATTTTGTTGATTGATTCTTCCCCCTTTGTTTCTTGATGAGTCGGCTAAGGCTTGTCAATTTTTGTTTATTTCTCAAAAAAACCAGCTTTTTTTTGTTGATTTTTGCTATGCCCTTTTTTTGTTTCTTTTGCATTTATTTCTCCCCTAATTTTAAGATTTTTCCTTCTACAAAACCCTGGGGTTCTTATTTCTTCCTTCTTAGTTGCTTTAGGTGTAGGTTATTTTAAATTATTTGATTTTTTTTTTGTTTCTTGGGGTGCCGGGTTTTGCTAAAACCCCCCCTTAGTGCTTTTACAGTGTCCCATAGGTTTTGGGTTGTTGTGTTTCATTTTTTCATTCGTTTCATGCATATTTTGATTTTTTTTGATTTTTCTGTGATTTTTTGGGTTATTCAGAAGCGTGTTGTTTAGCCCCCATATTTTGGGAATTTTTAATTTTTTTTTTTTCCTGAAAATTGGGGTTTAAATCTTACTGCTTTTGGGGTCAGAGAAGATGGCTGGGATGATTTAAATTTTTTAAATTTCCCAAAGGCTAGTTTTAGGGCCCCAGGATGTGATCTATCCGGGAAAGTTTTTTGGGTGACTTGAGAAAAAGGAAAAATTGCTTTTTTTGGGGGTGGAAAGTCCTGAAAATACGTTTTAAAATCTAATTTTCTAAGTATATTTAAAAGTTTTGTGTTTCCTTGTTAATTTTTGTTTGTTGATCTATCCATATGTGTAGTGGAGTATTAAAGTCCCCCATTTATTGTGTTATTGTTAATTTCCCTTTTTATTTGTTGTATTTGCTTATATTTGTGGTGTCCTATGTTGGGTGCATATATATTTAATTTTTTACATCTTCTTCTTGGATTGACCCTTTTGATCATTATGTAGTGCCTTCTTTGTCCCTTTTCACACCTTTTTTTTTAAAGTCTTTTTATCTGAAATGAGTATTCACTCCTGCTTTCTTTTGGTTCCATTTGCAAAATTTTTTTTTCCATCCCTTCACTTTCAGTTGTATGTGTCCCTAGTTTTGAGGTGGGGTTCTTTAGACGATATGTAGGGGTCTTGTTTTTGTACCCACTCACCACTCTTTGTTTTTTGGTTGGGGCTTTAAACCTTTTAATTTAAGGTAATTATTGAAAATATGGTCCCGTTGCCATTTACTTTGTAGTTTTAAGTTCGTGTTTAAAAACATCCTTTCTGTTTTCCCTTTTTTAGAGAAAATCCTTTAGTTTTTGATGGAGACGGTTTGGTGGGGGGGAATTCCCCTATTCTTGCTTGTCTGAAACTTTTGAATTCTCCTTCATTCTGAATGAGATCCTTGGGGTACAGAAAATTTGGGTTGTAGATTTTTCTCTTTAATTACTTTTTAAGTATGTCCTCCCATTCCCTTTACCCTAAAAGGTTTCTATTAAAAAGTCACTGTTATCCTTATGGGGATCCCTTGGTGTTTTGTTGTTTTTCCTTGCGCTTTTAATATTTGTTCTTTGTGTTTGATTTTTGTTAATTTGTTTAAATAGTGTCTTGGGGTGTTTCGCCTTGGGTTTTTTTTGTTTGGGATCTCTGGGTTTCTTGGACTTCTGTGACTTTTTCCTTCACTTTTAGGGAAATTTTAAACTATTATCTCCTCGATATTTTTTAAAAGGCCTTTCCTTTTTTTCTTCTTTTCTGGGACTCCTATGTTTCGAATGGGGGGTTTTCATATTGTCCCGAGGTCCCTGGGGTTTTTCCCTATTTCTTTGATTTTTTTTTCTTTTTTCCTCTCTGTTTCGTTTTTTTCCCCCTTTCTATCTTTACCTCATTTTCCCTTTTCTTCGCCTCTGTTATTCTACTGTTTTTCCCCCGTGGTCTTTTTCCCCTTTTTTTTTTATTTTTTCAATATATATTGACCCCTTTTTATTTCTTCTAGGCCCTTTGGGGTAAACATTTCTTGCTCTTCTCAATCCTTGTCTCCGGCTTTTTTATCTGTAACCCATTTTATTTTAATATTTTGGATTTTTTACTTATTTTAAAATTCTTTTTCAGATAGTTTCCCTATTCCTCTTTTTTGTTTGGTTTGGGGGGCATTTCTCTTTTCCCTTTTAAAATTTTGAGTTTTTCTCTGCCTTTTCATCTTGTTTGATTGCTGTGTTAGGCGGGGCCTTTCGTATTCTGGTATTTAAAAGTTCCTCTTTATTGTGGGGGTTTCCTCACTGTGGGTGGGGTTGGAGGGGTGGCTTGTAAAGGTTTTCCCGGGTTGGGGGGGCTTGTGTCCGTGTTCGGTGGGTGGAGTGGATTTCTTCTTTTTAAGTGAAATGGATGTAGTATTGGTTTTGAGATGTTAGGTTTTGGGGTTGGGGCCTCGGGGCACCTGTATTTTGATGCCAGGGCTATGTTCCTGCTTGCTGGAAATTTTTCGTGGTATGTCTTCTCTGGAACTTATTGGCTTTTGGGGTGGAGCTTGGTTTCAGTGTTATGTGGAGGGTTTGGAAGATTCTTATTTAAATTAAAGTTTCCTCTGGCTTTAGTCTTATTCTTGCAGTGTCAAGACTACTCCATCCCAAAAGCTCAAAAATAAAAAATTTTAGGTTAATGGGGAAAAGATTTTTTCCCCAATGAGGGTACCCCGAGAGGTTCACTGAGTTACGGAGAGGGAAAGGGGGGGAGGTTAGTGACCAGGGGGGAAAAAGGAGGGGGCTCAAAAGTGGGGGAAGCTTTTAGCAGAAGCATTCCCCTGTGCTCTCCACGTCTGGAGCCCCCCCCGAAGGTTCACAGAGAACATAGAGAGGGGGGGGGAAGGCAATGGGGAGGGGTGATAAAAGGGGGGGAATCAAAGGGGGGGAGAGGATTGGGCAGTATTCTGTTCCCAAAAATGTTTTCCGTACCCCAAAAACCTCAAGTTTTACAGAATTGGGGTTTTAGAAGAGAAGGATGAGGGGGGGGAGGAGGTTCCCTGGGGGAGAAGAAAGGCGTCAGTAAAAGGGGGAGTATCAAGCCAGTAATCACCCCCTGAGTAAAAAAGGGGACTAAAGATTTTATTCTTTAAAGCACAAAATTGATACAAAAATGAAAACAAAGATTAAAATCTAGAGTAAGGGGGTTTGACTCTTATAAATCATACAATAAAAAAAAGAAAAAAAAGTAAAAAAAAGAAAAAAGACAGTAAAACAGTATAAACGTAAAAAAAAAAAAAAAAAAAAGGAAAAAAAAGTAAAAAAAAAAAATAAATAAAAAAAAAAAACAAAAAGTAAGGGTTATGTACGCAGTTTTTTTTAAAAAAAAGGGGGTTGTTTTTTTTTTTTTTCAAGGTAGTATTTGGGGTTTTGAGAATGAAAATTAAAGGTGTAAAGAGGTCTTAAAAAAAAAAGAAAAAAAAGCAAAAAAAAAAATTAAAAAAAAAAAAATAAAATAAAAAAAAAAAAAAATGATAATAGAAAAATAAAAATTCCCGGGGGTTTCCTTTTAGCATTGTGGGGGTGTGGGGGTTTTTCAGTTTTAGAAGTCCTTGTTCCCGCTTTTTTCTTTTCAAAATCAATAGGCCCTTTTTAATGCATTTAGTGTTAACTACAGGGGTTTTAACTGTTGGCCTGTCCCCTTCCAACGCGTTTCCCCCTTTTTTTATTTGGGGTTTTGTTTGGAGGTCTCTTCAGTGTCTAATTTCCGCCCTGCCCCAAAGGGGGGGGGGTGGTTCTTTAGGTTACTTGTCAGTCTTGTGTGGCAAGAGAGGACCACTGCAACCAAAAAAACATGGCGTGTGTGTGGAGAGTCGCAGTGTCTCGGGGCCCCATGGGTTTGCCCCCCCTCACGGCGTGTGTGCTTTCCCCGTCTACCCTTCAGGCTTCAGGTTTTCTCTGGGGGGTGGGCCCTGATATGCGCGCACTTCCCCGGTTTAAAAAATGCTCGGGGGTTTGGTTCCCGGGTTCCACAAAGGGGCGACTCGGGTTGGGCCCCGGGGGTTTTCGCCGTTCCCGGGCAGAGCACTCAGGCAGCAGGAGTTTGGCGAGCGCACTCTTCCCTGTTTTGGGGGATGGGCTTATCACCTCCCTGGTCCCCCCCCCCAGTTTACGGGGCGGCTTCCGGGTACTCCACCCAGGCGCCGACCGGTTGGGTTCGCGGTTTGCCCGTTCCCGGTCGGAGCAGCTAGGCAGCCAGGAGTTTTGGGGAACGCCCTCTCCCCTGTCGGGGCGGTTTTCGGCTTATCACCTCCCGGTCCCCCTCGGTTCAGGGGCCCCCCCCCAGGTACTCCCCAAAGGCGCAGACTGGTTTGGGGCCCGGGGTTTGCGCCCTTCCCGTCGGGGCAGCTCAGGAGCCAGGATTTGGCGAGCGCACTCTCCCCTGTCGGGGGGTGCGGCTTATCACCTCCCTGTCCCCGCCCGGGGTTCGGGGGGCTTCCCTGGTACTCCAAAAGGCAGACTCGGTTGGGCCGGGGGGTTTGCCTTTCCCCTCGGAGCAAAACTCAGGCCAGCCAGGGGTTTGGCGAGTGCACTCTCCCGAGGGGGGGGTGCGGCTTATCACCTCCCGGTCCCCGCCTGGTTTCGGGGGACCCCGGCCCCGGGTCGGGGTGCTTTGTGTCGGTTCTGGGGAGCTGGTCTTGGCTGGACCCTCCCCGGGGGCTGTAGACCTTCGGGGTCTCAGGCGTCTTTGCTTGAAAAAGGGGGCCTGTTTGCAGTTTTTTGGAGGGGGGTGCCCCCTCGGGGCCCAGTTTGCCCCTTTTTGGGTCTGGTGGGCCCGCTGGGGCTGTGTCGGCGGGGGATGGGGCGGGGCCGCAGCCGGCAGTCTTCCCCGTACGCTCAGTCCTTTTTTTTTGTGGCGGGGGCGTCTTTGCTTTGGGCTTTTCGCGGGGTAGTTTCCCCTCTTCTGGTGTCCCACGTTTAGGGGTTCTATCTACGTTAGTCCCTCCGATTGCCCTCAGGGGATTCGGGGTCCTTACCCCAAGCAGTGCCCCCCCGTCCTCTCCGTTCGCCCCCCCTTGCTGATGGGGATGCGGCGTCTGGGGTTTTTTTACGGAAGTTGCCTTTAGGACGTAAATCAGTGGGTTTTATTTATTGATTCTCCCGGTTTGTTCCCTCCCAATTCAAAATCTTCCCCAAACCCGCCGGTGAGAAAGGGTTTCTGGGGCTTAAAAAATTTTTCCCCTTTTTCACTCCTCCCCGGGACGGGTCCCGTCCCTAACTCTTTTTTCTCTTTTTTTTTTTATAATTTTCCTACCTCCTTTGAAAAATAATGCCTGACTTATTAATTCTGAGTCCTCTGCCAGCGTTCAGAAGTAGTCTTGTGAACTTTGCTCAGCTTTAGATGTTCTTTCGATAAATTTGTGGGGGAGAGGTGGTCTCTCCGTCCTATTCCTCCCCCTCTTAGCCCCGCCCAATTTTTCTTAATATGTTTTTATATGATTGGACAATTGCTTTCTACCAGCAAGCACAAGATTCATTTTTCTCCATATCTTTTCTCCATGCTTATTTTTTTTCTTTCTGTTACTAGCCCTTCTAACAGGGATAAAGGTGTATTTCATTGTGGTTTTCACTTTTAATTTTCCCCAAAGGGTTTGTGATGTTGAGTATCTTTTCAGTACCTGTTGGATAACTGTTTTTCATCTTTTTTTGGGAAATATTTATTCAGTTCCTCTGCCACTTTAATCAGGTTTTTGTTTTTCTGCTATTGAATTTTAGATTCTGGATATTAGCCCCCCTTTTCAGATATTAATTTGCAAAATTTTCTCCATTAAATAGGTTTCTTTTTCTTTTGTTTATGGTTTCCTTTGCTGGCAGAAGCTTTTTAGTTAGATTTCTTTGTTATTTTACTTTTTTTCCCTTTTCTTTCGGTGTCAAACCAAAATATGTGCCAAGGACCCTTTTCAAAGGGCAATACCTTTTTTTTCTTTTAGGATTTTAAGGTTTTGGGTCTTATATTCAATCTTTAGTCCATTTTGGTTATTTCTGTGTGTGTTCACTTTCGGTACTTTGTTTTCACCTGGGCTGTCCCCAATTTTCCCAAACCATTTATTGAGGAGACTGTCTTTTCTGCATTATAATTCTTGACTCTTTTGTTGTAAAAAAATTGACCATCTATGTGTGGGGTTTATTTCTGTTCCATTAATTATGTACTGTTTTTGTGCAGTACCATACTCTTTTGATGACTATAAAAATTTGGAACCTAGTTGAAAACAAGGAGTTGATACCTCTATTTTTTTTTCTTTCTCAAAAAATTTTTTTTTTATTCAGGGTTTTTGTGATTCACACAAATTTTTTGGATTGTTTGTTGTATTTGGCAAAAAAAAAAAAGCCCCTTGGAATTTTGATAAGGTACTTTTAATCTGTAGATTGTTTTAGGTGGTAAAACATCTTTAAAAATTTAGTTCTTCCATCCCTGAGCATCAAATATCTTTTATTTTTTATAAATTTTTTATTTCCTTCAATCCATATGACCATCCATCATGATATGATACACTTACTGTTTATGTAAAAATGATAAAAAATATTTATAGGTCATGCAAACATTTAAGTGCATGTTTAAAAAAGTTAATTAAAAAAGGGGACTAATCAAATATTTAAAAGGAGACTAGGGTAAGAAGTTTCTAGGTCACAAGAATAAAAATTGTATTTGAACTTTAAATGATTGGCCCCCAGGGAAACAATTACAGGGGTTGCAAAACTGCATTTGATGGTATGTGAGAAAAAGGACATGAAAATAATAAAAAAAATGCCTGGTCTACTATTAGAAATATTTATAAGTAGAGCCATTTAAAAAGCACAAGTTGACTTGATTTGACAACATAGCTACCGAAAAAATTTAGTAAAAAAATTTTTATTTTAAAATTTTCCTTTTATCATATGTCTTAACTTCTTTCCCCCTAATTTTCATAGTCAAAATTTGACTCCTTGGATCCCGAATTTCTAAATGGTCAGTTTCTAAATATGCCAAAATTTTTTGGATCAATTGGAAAAAGGCTTGCCCCCAACAGGTCGTCCCCACTAAAAAAATAAGGTGGAAAAAATGAAAGAAAAAGGTAAACTTGGATAAATTATTTCAGAAATCCAGGTAATCAGTTATACTTGAGGTTAATGAGCCAAACCAGGAAATTCTTCCCTGTTTAAATTATTTTGCACAGAAAAATTCATTATGCAAGGCAAAATGCATCCTTTCTTTAGCTGAGCAAATCATGAAAGAATAGTATGAGAATTTAGTTGTTTCTCATCCTCACTCACTTGTTATCAAAAAAGGGGTTTTTTTAAAAATTTTGGTTTTTCTTTTTTTTTTAATTTTAAATATTCTAAAGTGTGTAATATCTACAAGGGGGGGTTTAATTTTTTTTAATGATTAGGATGTTGACATCTTTGCCCCTGTCATTTGCCCTTTATCCACCTTCTTTTTGAAATGTCTGTCTGGATATTAGCCCATTTTTAATTGGCTTGTTTGTTTTTTTATTAGTAATTTTTAAAATTTTTTTATACGTTGATATAAATATTTTTCAAATATGTAACTTGAAAATGTTTTTCCCAGTCAGTGACTTGTCTTTAGTCCCTAGACAGTAAACTTTCCCAGAACAACAGGCTAAATTTGAATAAAGTCTTATTAATATATTTTTTTTTTTTACATATTACTTTTTTAGTATAGTATCTGACATACTTTTTGCCAAAACCTACGATCACGCAAAATTTTCTCTTGTATTCCCTTCTGGAAGTTTTATAGTTTTGCTTTTTTAAAATTAAGGTATATGATTTATTTTGAGTTATTTGCATGTAGATATTCAGTTGATCCAGCACCATATTTGAAAAGAGTATTCTTTCTCCATTGATTGTCTGCATCTTTGTGAAAAAATCAGCAAAACTATATTTTTTTAGTCTATTGCTGAATACTTTATTCTATTTTGTTGTTCTGTAAGTCTGTACTTTCACCAGTACCACACTGTGTTGATAAATTATAGCTAGAAAATCTTGAAATCAGGTAGTGTAAGTTCTTCGTTGTTCTTCTTTTCACAATTTTGTCAATTCAAATTTTCTTACCTTTCCATATAAATTTGTTAAAATTAGCTTATTCAATATGTACAAAAAATATTTGGATTTTGGGAGAGACCTGTGTTAAATCAATAGATTCATTTTGAGGAGAACTGACATCTTCCCACAAGATAAAATTTTCTAATCTCCTACCAGCCTATCCCTTCATTTAGTTAGTGTTTCTTATATTTCTTTTCATTAATGTTTTGTAATTTTCAGCATAACAGATTATGCACATGCTTTGTTAGATTTAAAAAATATTTTTTTTTGTTATCTTAAAGAAATGCTTTTAATTTCAAATTCTAATTGTTCATTTCTGGTAGGAAGGAATACTGTTGACCTTTGTATATTGATCTTATATCCTATAATCTTACTAAATTCGCTTTTAAAATTTTTGGAGTTTTGTACATTATTCAGGGAAATTTTCAAACATAAAAATTATTCAGCTGTGAATAAAGACAGTTTTAAATTTATTCATTTATAATCTGTGTGTCTTTTCTTTCCTTTTCTTGCCTTCTTGCACTGGGCCCGGATTTTCTAATACCAAAATTGAATAGGAGTGATGAGAGAAAACATCCTTGTCCTATGCCTGATCTTAAAGGGGGAAACGTTTAAGTCTCTTTTTAAGTATGATGTTAGTCAAATTTTTTATAGATGCCCTATAGTAAGATAACAAAGGTTCCTAGTTTTCTGAGAGGCTTCATTTATTTTTTTTTAAGTTTCTTCTTCTAAAGTCTTAATTGTCTGAAATTAATATAGTTATATATTAATTTTATATATATAGTATGCTTTCATTTAGAATTTGCACAATATGACTTTCTCCATCATTTTATTTTTAATTTTTCTGTCTTTATATTTAAAGTGGATTTCTTGAACAGTGCATAATTGGTTCCTGCTTTTTTATACAATCTGATTTTTTAAGTCTTTTAACTAACATGTTTAGACCATTCATATTTAAAGCATTATTGATGATTTGGGGGTTAAAAACTGCTGTCATGCTGGTTTTTTAATTTCTTTGTTGTTTCTTTTTTTCCTCTTTTTCTTCCCTCTCTTGATTTAATTGTGTATGTTTTTGATTCTATTTTATCTTCTCCATGGAGTTATTTCTTGTACCTGTTTTAAGCAATTTTTAGAT